>PNEQ01049089.1:0-13767 GCA_003012365.1 Medauroidea extradentata
GTGTGCACGCTGGTGGCCTGTGCAAATATCTCTACACTACATACGACTCTACTGACTGACAGCTCTGCACGTACTATACAACAAGGGTGTCATGTCACTGTGGGGGACTCATGTGTGCACGCTGGCGGCCAGTGCAAATATCTCTACACTATATACGACTCTACTGACTGACAGCTCTACACATACTATACAACAAGGGTGTCATGTCACTGTGGGGGACTCAGGTGTGCACGCTGGCGGCCTCTGCAAATATCTTTACACTACATACGACTCTACTGACTGATAGCTCTGTACATACTGCCATAACTTCGTATGCCTCAGCTGGCCGCTTAACTCGTGCTCTCCAAACATCGCACCTACGTCTATCTCTGCGGACTGCTAGATAACAGTCTGGCCCAGCGTGCGTCTGATTAACAACTGACGCGCGCTCACAGCTAGAAGAGGGTTGGGGGCCGGCGGGCACATCGCTGACCTGCCTGACGACAACTATCCAATGGCAAGCAGCAAGCTACTGGGTGTACGCAAGTAGTAACAAACTCTTACACATTTATATATGTTTAAAAAAATGTTTTTTAGAAAAAAGTAGTAGTGTAATATATTCGACAGTGTTTATTCAGAGAGATCCGGGACATAGACTGTATGCAAGAGGGGTCTAATACAACAACTGAGATATTTGTCAGGTGGAACACCTAAAGGGTGATATAGTACACATTTAAAAACAGCGAATTAATTTCTTCGTCTAGAGATATATATTTCAGAAACCTCGTAGGTTATGACTTGTGAACGGTTTTGTCCGATATACGATTCCCCACATGTGAATATCCTGGGGGTTCCTACCCCACAGAACCTGCATAGACTTGACAGGTAGGTGAGCACCCTAACCGCTGTTATATTTTTTAGTCTCATCTCGCTGGAACTGTAGAACCTGCAAATTAATAGTAGGGTAAAAAATTACTTACAACCCTAAAGTAATAATTAATATATATGCGAATAGTCAAGTGCACCTTTGTACAAGCTGGCAGCATTAAATATGTATGTTTAAAGAAGTCACTAGTGAAAAAAAATGTAATTGTTTTATAAAATGTAATACTAAATTAACTATACGATGTCAAGTTGGTGTAGTTTGGTAAAGCGGACAAATAAATTACGTCCCTGCCTCAAGGAATGCGATTGCTACATTAACTTATCAGTTAGATGCAAATTTTAATGAATTGTACATAGAAATTAAGACACGATAAAGTAACTTTTAATTCTTATACCATATTCATGAAGTTTGATACACAACCACTGTTGACAAATAATAATACTAATAATAATGATAATACATTCCCAGTAAACCGTCTTTAAACAGGTAAGCATTTGTTTTACAGTTTCAAATTTCTTCATTCGCTTCAACTGGATACATATAATAATGTTCATATTTATTTTACTACTGTCAAGTAGCTGTCGCCGGAGTCACATTAGAAAAAGGTGTAAAAACAAATGCTAGTTGAATCTATGTCCAGTGGCGAACTGTTCACTACTGCAGTAAACCACAGACTAACTTAGCTTTTTGTTACACGCAGAACATGCCGGTGGGTGATTGTTTATGTGTGATTTTTTATACGTTAGGTTTTTTTCTCCATATTTGAGGGAGTGCAGAGTGCATAATATGTAGATTCTCAGTCGGAAAACCAAAATTAACTCTAACTAAACAAGCAAGTTTTGTAATTTCTTAAAATCACATAGGAAAATATTCAAAACAATCGGAAGAATATGCGACTTGAAATGATCTGATCATTATAATACCCTAACTAACAACTGAAATTATTTTTCATTTAGCATATGCTTCATACACTGGGTTTTTTTCCACCTCATATTTTAATCTGTACACTATAAACGTTTGTGATTCCTTCCAGTTCAAAATTAGAATATCTTATATGAATAAGCAAGCGAAATCATAATAATATCTCGTTCAATCTGTCGTAGCAAAATAACTATAAAGACAAAGTTTCAATCTTTGTGTAAGTTACATAATTGTTCTCAATCTTATTATAAAATAATTTTTATCTAATATCTGTATGCCTGGGGACAACGCATTATTGATTCTTATCGAGATAGGTGTTTACGAATTGTATAACGCAAGTCATTTTACACGTGGTTGTTATTTCTTCAGACATAGCAAAACAATTGAATCACTCTTTTACTTTTATACTGTAAAAAATAAATACACATACACTTATTGACACGTTATAACGAAGTTTTACTGATGAATTACACTTTGCTAGAACAGTTACTGATATAAGAATTCAGTCTGCCCCTATTTGCATACACAGCATCACACACACTGCATGGGTACACTTTATATGACGTTGCAAACATCGGCGTTGTAAGCATTTGATTTTTGGGGGGATATCACTGGCAGAGAAAGTGTACATATAACCTACGTAATAAAGGGGTGTGTTGGAGTCCACCGGGACATTTTATATTTTAAGGTGCAAAATGCTGCTATTTAAAGAGTTTCTGCATCAAAATATTTAATATACAACTGAAGGAAATCTTAATCTTAAAAAATCTTAAAAACTACGAAATTTTTGGGGAGGACATGTCCCCTCCGTCCCCCCTTTCTCCCACCCCCCACCCCCTCCCCCGTTTACGACGTCACTGGTTGCAAATAAACAAGTTCTACCTTCATGTCTTATCGTATTACCGCCTCGTGAATACACAGCACCCCAATACTTGCATTGATGTTTAGCTGATCGATGCCTTCTTCTGCAGTTAGCGGTTTTTTGCGATGCTGATTCCTGTATTGCTTCGTAATGTCTTACACAAACATCACTAGTAGGAAATAGGGACTGCGGCATACTGGCTTCTTGCTGTGGAGCCACTGATAACGAAATCAACATGGCCGCCGTGACATCAATGTCCGCCATCTTGGATGTCGTCACTGTCCACCATATTGGTTGACGTCACATCCGCCATCTTGTTTTCAGATTTTTGTTTTTTTCGTTGTCACTTGTTTTTACCGCTTGCTGGCTGTTGCGCAGTCGCCATGTTTGTTTACGTCGTCTGCTTGTGACGTCACATTTTTTTAGACTGTCACTTGTTTTTCCTGCTCGTAATCTGTTTACAGGCAGGCAACGCAGGTGTCGCACTTGATTTTTTCCGTTGTCTGCTAGGCGTGGTGGTGTCGCCATGTTTGTTTTCTTCGTCGTATGCTTGGCGGCGCCATGTTTTGTTTACGTCGTGCGTTAGTGTCGCTGTTTGCTGTTACGGGCGAAGTTGCTTGTGTTTGTGTATGGGATAATGGTCCTTATGATTTAGTTTATTTATGAAGTTAAAAATTTTAGTTCGCCGGGTTTGGGATTCGATGTTGCAACCTTTGTGTCAGTAAGACTGACCTGCACTCTAGTCAACTGAGCTACGGATACACTGGTGATGGAGATGGTTTAAATATGGTATAAATAAAAATAACTGTTCATAGTAGGTAATATATCAGAATTATTTTAATATGGTAATACGAATTTGTGTAAAATATATTTCTTATATAATAGACTTTTTTTAAATTTTTTTATTAAAAATGGTTTTCCTTTAATAATATTTCCTTCTAGCATAGTTACTTAATACGATTTTATTTAAATTATTTCTTATAGCATAGATGTGATAATTGTTATATAAATATTTTCCTAAAGCATAGTTTCGTCTTAAAACATAGTTATTTAGTTATGCAAGGTTAGTATAAAACAAATTTAATAGATTTTCCCGCACGCACGCATGTAATGTTTTATTGTGTCCGACTTCAGTTTTTAAGCATAGACTCGACCTCTTGTCAATTTCTAAACATAGGTACCGATTATGTCAAAGCTATTGGACATAATTAGTCTTCGAGATTCAAAACGCTGACTCTTATTTAGACCGAGAATAGGTTTATATGACTAAATACACGCTCTCTCAGTTTTAAGCATAGTTCCCGATTATTTCCAAACTATTATTCATATGTCTATGAAATTGAAAAAGCAGACACTTGTTTAGTCACAGAATAAGTAGCTATGACTAGATACATGCTTTGTCAGTTTGTAAGCATAGGTCTGGATTATTACCAAACTGTTTGTCATATATCTATGAAATTCAAAATGCAAACACATATTAAATGCTAAAAGAAATGTAAAATAATTAATTATGAAGCAATTAAATGCAAGATATTATGTGCCGAAAATAAGTTTTAAATGACTGTCTCCACTACGAAAAATTAAAGTTCAAAATACAAAATTATTATTCCCCTTCATACTAAAACACTTAAATATCCTTTCAGGGTTCTTAATAGTTCCTCGGCTAAGCTCAAATGCGTCTGCATGGTAGGCTTAAGTTCTCTAGAAAAGTCAGGACTACTGGTTCTGGATAAGCCATAATAAACCAAATTAAATAAGTCACTTCCCAAAATAATTTAAAATCAAAATAAAACTTGATGTTTACAATAGATGAAAAGTCAAAAAGGGTGCATAGTGTGAGAAACTAATTGAAGTTGGATCGGCGTCATAGCAATCAGCGACCTGCTGCAAATGGCGTCATCAAAACGTCCTGCCGCATCTTCAAAATCTTGCGCACTAAGAAATAAAACATAATTAAGGTACATGGGCTCTTCTTAAACGCCACACGTCCTTCATAAACTTAAACTTGGTATTTGGTCACAGCAAAGAAATATAATAATCATTAGGATGGCGCTAGTTATTAACTAGCGTATCAAACATAAAAATTCACGCCATATCGCCTTCGATGTCTGACCAAGACTCTTACATCTCTCGGCAAACCCCCTCGCTCGCGGCTGTTCTCTAGCCTTCGCGATGGTTTAACATAGCGGTATTTAGGTTGGAGATAACCTTAAACCGTGACGAAAGAAAAAACAAAATAAATAAAGTAAAAAAATTAAAAATAAAATTACTATTTTGGTTGTAAGTTGTAACAAAAATAAAAAAAAAATATGAATAAATAATTTTTAACTAGCTAACTAACAGGTAGGAGCGTTCATTAACTTACCTTAGTAATTCAAAGAAAAATAGATTATACATAGACAATAAAAGAAAATTTAAACATAATTAAGTACATTAGTTTAGCATAGCTAAGGAATGAACGAACAATATTAATTACATACAATAAAATATATAACATTAAACTTCAAATATTATTTTCTATAGTCAAATGTTATATATTGTTCACAGGTAAAACATTTGAAGAACACCTTACCAGATTAGATTCTGTGTTCCAGAAAGTGGCTGCTGCAAATATGAAGCTGGTTCCCAAGAAGTGCCACCTGTTACAAAAGAAAGTTTGTTTCCTAGGGCATGTGGTGTCAGCCAATGGAATCTAGACTGATCCAGAAAAAACCAGGGCAATAAAAGACTGGCCACAGCCAACAGACAGGACGCAGTTAAGAAGATTTCTTGGACTCTGCGCTTATTATCGGCGGTTTGTACATGTTGCTACGATTGCCGAGCCACTACATGAGCTTACTGAAGCCAAAAGGAAATTTCTGTGGACCCCTGAATGTGAATCCTCTTTCAGAAAATTAAAGAAGTGTCATTGTCCCCTTCAGTTTTGGGCTTCCCCGATAGTAAAGACGAGTTTTTATTGGACACAGATGCGAGTGATGTAGGCATTGGTGCTGTGCCATCACAGGTCCAAAATGGAGTAGAGAAGCCTCTAGAATATTTTAGCAAATTTCTGCAGAAACCAGAGAGAATCTATTGTGTCATTCGTTGGGAGCTATTGGCAGTGGTGAAGTCCGTATCACATATCCACCACTACTTATACGGTAGAAACTTTAATATGCGAACAGATAATGCTGCTCTATGCTGGCTACTGAACTTTAAGAATCCCGAATGACAAATAGCTCGATGGGTACAACATCTTCAAGAATACAACTTTGATATTCAACACCATGCTGGTCGTTCCCATAATAATGCAGATGCATTATCCCGCAGGCCTTGTGACGCCAATTATTGCCATTGTGAACGACAAGAGGAGAAAAGCGGAGGAGTGCGGTATGTTAGAACAACAAGGATTCAGGCATCAATGGCCGATGGGAAGTATTCCTGGACTCACGACAAGATAAGAGAAGAACAAAGAAATGACCCGGACTTGTGCCCAATACTGGATTAGAAAGAGCAGGACCACCGTCCAGAATGGCAGGAGCTATCTGAAAAGAGTGCTACAGGTAAGGCATATTGGGCACAGTGGAATTCACTTGTTATGAAGAACAGTGTCCTCTACAGGAACTGGGAGAGTGCAGATGGCAGCCTTGAACACCTACAGTTGGTCCTCCCAGAGAACAAGATCCCAGAGGTACTGAAGGAGCTCCATAATTCAGTGTCAGGCTGTCATTTCGGCATTAATAAGACACTCAACAAGGTTCGAGAGAGGTTTTATTGGCTCTATTGCCGTGAAGATGTCGACAGATGGTGCCGAATGTGTGACGACTGTGCCGCAAAGAAAGGTCCGAGAGTCAGAGGCCGAGGTCATCTCCAGAAGTACAATGTTGGTGCTGCATTCGAGAGAATGGTGGTTGACATCTTGGGTCCCTTGCCAATAACCGAGAGAAACAATCGGTACTTGTTGGTGGAGCAAGACTACTTCACCAAATGGCCAGAGATTATTCCCATACTGAATCAAGAAGCCAGCACAGTGGCTGATGCATTGGTCGAACATGTGTTCCCAAGGTTTGGGTTGCCATTGAAGCTTCATTTGGGCCAAGGGCGAAATTTCGGAGCGGCCCTTTTCCAAGAAGTAATGAAGATATTGGGTATACAGAAGACCCGAACTTCTCCGCTACATCCACAGTCTGATGGAATGGTCGAACGCCTAAATCGTACCCTAGAGCAATACCTATCCCTCTTTCAGTGGCGTCTCTTCAGGGTAAGCAAGGCAAGCAGTGCTTGCCCAGGCAGCATCCTGACAATGCTCTGATTAAAATAAATATTTATTTGCAACCTTGCCTCTACTAGAAGCTAACTGTGACTCGTGCAAATAGGTGTATCTTTTACAAATTCCGCTCGGATTACAACATTGTCAATTGGAAAATAAGAACTAGTAAACAACCAAAGCAAGCTGTTTAAAAGCGCTTCCAGTAACGCTTCCAGTGGGTAGAGTTGCAGCGATAGTATTCGGGTGAATGAAGGGTTTGGGGGAGGCAGGGGGGAAGGAACACGGGAGGGGATTGGCATCATGACGCTGTGTTGTAAGCTACGATTGCAATGCTTTCTCACCAAAGTGATCCGAATATAGCCGATCCTAGCAGAATTACCACTTTAGTGGTTTTATTACCTGGTACTGTTATTTCAGATAGTGTTTTGCCGGTCAAGTTATGTAACTTGTATGTTGATCAACAGGGAGGCGAAGACTGTTTAAACTGATACTAGTAAATTGGAAATTTTATTTTATATTGATAAGATAGGTCTTCGGTGATTATTCCAGTGCCATTAGCGGTTTTCTATAAATTTCAGTTCGCAACATTAGTCACCGGCAGATGGTTTTACAAGTTACACGAATCCAATGTGTTAGCAAGTTCCTGCACTGCACGAATACTTGGACCCCTTGCATGAAATTTTAAATACGTTAAAATGTATGCCATATTGATGTCCCAGTAAAATTTTTGAGTGCAACAGCTACAAACGCAAGTGGACAGAGAGCCTTGTGTGTGGGTATAATCGAGGCCTGGAGGGGAGGGGAGACCGAACAATATGTGCGAGGTGTTGGGGGTGGGGAGAGCGAATGCGCGGACAATATGCGCGTGAATCATTCAGCTCGCACCCGGCGGGGAAGACGTATCCAGTGTCCGGCCCAACTTATCGATAGACTTCCCAATCCTGGAAAACTTAGAATAGAGCTCCAGGTTGCAGCCGAGTGAGTTTCTCGGTAACCTGCTGACGGTGGGTGCATTGACCACGACATTATGTATTATAAGTTAAACAATGTTTTTTTTACAATAAAATAAACCTGGAACACTAACCAATTTTACACATATTGCCCAAGCTAGGAACCTACTCTTTCCATGATAGATATGCGACACATGTGATGCTGATAAAAGAGCAAAAACTGCAAACACGTTAATCTTTAGCAGCTTCACTCGAGTATGTAGGACACGGAGTAACTTTTTGTACATCAAAACATAATGTGGCCCGTATCACTAATTTGAAGTGTGAAGATGGGCGGTTCATGTGATAAAATAGTCCACGCACCTTGGCATAATTTGTGCCCCAGACTAATGCACGTATTTGTTGTGGTACAGTTCTCTTTGGTCTACTGTGTGTCCATATTTTGCTGTCGGGTCTTACTGTGCTGCCAACATTATATTTTCCTCACTCACTCCTGCAGTCACATGTTAAAATGATTTTGTGACAGGAATATACTATTGTATTTTAACACATTTACCTTGTAAGAAAGTGCATTCGTAAGTGGTACAGAGTATATACTGTATATACACAGGCATATTTATTAGACAGATCAATAAAACATTTATAGGGCATTTATATTTTGCACCCGACATGAATGCCGCCCAATACAGAAATGAAAATTAAGTATACAATAGTTCAGATATATAATTTTCTAAGAATTATTTAGTTATACAATACAGAAAGCAAACACAGCCGCTTTACTAGTTTCCGCTTAGTAATTAGGCCTTCAAAGTTGTCAGTAATTGAGCAAGTGTTATGGCGTAGTTATAAATAGTGAAACTAATGTACTCTTGTAATATATATATAGCACTTGTTGACAACTTTGAAGGCCTAATTCCTAAGCGTAAACTGGCAAAGTGTCTGTGTTTGCTTTCTGTATTGTATAACTAAAGGATATTGTTAATTGCTATTGATTACCTGGAGAAACGTATAATTTCGTAGATGGTAAGTTAGGACTAATTGATTGATTGCTCATTTATGCCAATGTGGACACTTATACCGGCGTCATAAATAAAGGAATACGAAATATGGATTACTATTTTCTTCATATTTAATTGCAGTTAGGTTGTACAACAAACACTAGGCACAAGACACAACAGGTCTTGTCCCATTCAACAACACTGAAAACACGGCTTACGGAAACTCATACCATTAAATATTTAACAAATATATTAAATGTCCACACAAAATTACATACAATATCAGTGTAATATAGTGTAGTAACAGACGAAAAAATTGTAAACAAATAGAGAAACTAGTGATAAGAGAACAATTGAAAAATATATAACCCTGATAGCAAATTTAGGCCATAATGAAGACAGTAAAATTGGTAACTGACTATCACCTATAATTAAAATTAAAACATCGATAGTATAAACAGTCCGGAAATTAAGTACAACTTGAACAACAAAATATAATTTGTCTTTCATTCAACTTATATATATATATATATATATATATATATATATATATATATATATATATATATATATATATATATATATATATTTACAAAAGCCGTAGAATAGCATATAAAAATACATAATTACAAGAGTACTACAAAACAAATTATAAGCTATACACTAGGCACATTTTATAACCACTATCTACAAAGATTAAGCACAAAATAGTACAAACAATTGCAATGTGTAAATGGAAAGTATAATGGTACTATATTGCTATTAACAATGAAATAGTCACTAGAAATCCTGATTTAAGGCCATATCGCATGATTTAAACACACACCTCTGTCATCAAAGTACCAAAATTATAATACTTACCAATGATTTAAAATGAACATGTAATTGTGACAATGTTTTGAAAAATATATACTTATAAATACACACATATATACATGTGTACTCATTTGTATATACTGTTACACACATACAGTTTACACGCAATTATATACATTTAAAAAGTGAGACACGAAAACAGTATATCGAACAAAATTTCAAAAATACTAAAAGCCAATATTATGTTCGATGGGATAACTACACTTTAATGCAATTGTTCAATTACATCGCATTTTGGTAAACCTTGCATTTGAAGTTTACGAAATGTAATACATATCTATAGTTGTAGATCCTAATTGAAATGCAATAAAATTACTGTTGTAATTGTTTTTTCGAAAGATTAACAATTACTTTGGACTGTTGATAGTTGTGACAGCTGCTCTGGTCTTACATTTCTTCTCCCTTTTTGCCTCTTGTGCACATTTATAACCATGACATTTCCGTATAGGCATATTCCTAGGATGTCTGGGGTCTATTATTTCTGGCAACAGGCAACTGTTGAAGAAAGTTATAAGCTTGGTAACTATTTTATTTTCCCAAAATCCCTCATCTGGTTTGATTTTCAGACTTACCGTGCTTTCTGGAGTCCACACTACGAGATTGCATGTCTTCCGGCGTGAAATATGGAGGATTCCCTGTACCGGGAACATATAATTATGACCTACTTTTAACTGCGGCTTTCCATCTATCATGTCTAGGTATTTTATTTTACCATTTTCGACTGCATCTAATGGTAGCATAGACATAGCAAAGGATGGGCACTTCAATTCAATTATTTCATCGCCTATTAGGCCATCTGGCGATGGCCCTAAAAACGGATATTCTTCGTCCACAATAATACCACTTAGTTTTACTACTGTGCCTGGATTTTCTGTTTCAAACTGACCAATCGCTACTGACTCTGTTTCAATACCCCAACACGTACTGGAGTTTTTTAAAGACTTGGTACCTTATTTCCTTTACAACGTTTGCACCAGAAATTGTTGCCTTCATTTTACAAATCTTCCCAAAGAACGACGGTGTTATGCATTTGCTTCGTTCTACCTTCCACTCGTGAGAAGAGCTCTGGTCTCTTTTTTTCTTCTATGTGTCTCTGTTTTCTAGTTTCATGCCCTCTAAAAATTGTTCTTTGGCATTTTCGTATGTAGATTGTGACATGTCCGGTATGGTAACTGGAACATCTAGACCATAATCATTATTTGAGTTTTTTTTACTCCCGGTGTTCAAATCGTTTTCTGACAGGGAACATTAAACAGTGTCATCTCAGGTTTTCCAGCTTTTTTTGGTTGCCTTCCGATGAATTTCTTTGTGTGAACACCAGGACTTTTCTTAACAGAAGACTTGTGTATAACACTGTGCAACCCCCCACCTGAGTTGACAGATACCACAGTCGCTTCACACCTTGTTTGATAGGAAGTTGACATGGAAAAATTGACATGTTTGCCTCCAGCAAATTTAGCAACAACAGAACTGTATTTCTCTACTTCATTGTTATCAACATCCAAAATGAGGCTATTGGCATTATTTGCTACTCGTTGGACGTACAACATCAATTCTTTTAGCAACCCTTTTTTCATTTCATTTACTAAGATGAGTTCTCCGGGTTTTGGTAGTCCATCACAAAAGTACTGTCTTTCAGCGCACTTTGCATGGTCACCGAGGACATGGAATGGACCATTCAAGATGTCTTTTCTCAGTTCTTCAATGGACAAGTAGTAACTGTTTTTATTCTGCTTCTTTCTGAATTGAATTACTGAAATTATAGATGTTCGTAGTCTCATTAAATGAACTTGAAGAGCTATGCGCAGTTCATGGCTTCCGATTTTTGTGTTGTTGCATAAATCTTGCACTTTTTCATGTAATTCCGAATAATGTGGTTTCGGCATTCTATTTTCTCCACTTGTCTTAGTGGTCCATACGGCATAGCATCTATCAGCTTTCTGTGCACACTACTATCGCCGTCTGCGATTAAACGGTGATAAACGAGGCCATGCATGCTAATGCTCTGCGAAAATCCTTCTACTATGATATCTTGCTCCATAGATGCGGATGACCCAGACCAGTTCTTGGCACACTTGTGAACTGCAACTGGTTTCTTCGTGTCTGTTGCAGAGGAACGTGCACATACAGTGCAGTATTTATGTCGTACGCCAATATACAGCACATTCATAGTTTTAAAGCCTGTTATGGAACCCTGAAAATAGAAAAATGTAATTAATATGACAAAACATGACATCACATAAAAATATTATCTTACCCTCTGGAGTTCACAAAGTCTTATTTAGTGGTAAAAATATTGATTAATCACTAATTAAAAAAATTATACTTTTGTGGGGCTAGCTAGAAGCAAATTTAATAATTAAAAACAATTTTGCTGCCATAAACAGCAACCGATACAGTTGTAATCGCTTACAGAGGTATCCATGAGGAATCTACGAGCAAATTTAATAATTTGTCGTTTATAAATTTTATTACTATGGCATGTTTAAAATAATTCATGTTGTTCAACTTAGTGTCCCCCTCCCAACTCACCTTTTTTTTTTCAGGAAAATATAGGGTGACGTATAAATTGGTACAGTGCTCCTGATCACTTATCAGTACAATACAAAATTTGTGTGGACAGTATCGATGAAATTGTTTCTAGATAATAGGAGTTGGCATTATACCGGGATAGGTGTACCAAATTATACAATGATTACTTACCACACCTGACAGTGAATTGTACTTAGTTTTGTAAGAACGTGTCGACCAAGCTGCATCTGCTACAACGGTGATCATTGGGTGGCCTTCATTATCTACGTCACCAGCTTCTATTGCTAGCTTTGCCTCTCCTTTTGCAGCTTCGCTCATTAGTTCCCATGCTGATTTTTTAATCGTTTCTGAAAGTTGGTCGTGGCGAACATTCCAGGTTACATTAGAAATGCTGGGCATATTCAGTGCTCTTCATAATTCTTGGAGCTGGGAGTAGCCTCCTTCAATTGAAACTACCCCAGATACTACAGCTGTGTTGACATTCATAACTTCTGCACTTTTTTCTCTACACTCAGTTCGCACAGTCTCGGCAATATTACAGAACCTACATTTTAATGTATTAAGGCTGCAAAAACCGAAACGTCTCTCACTCATAATACTCATATCCCTGGAAGTACAGATGAAGGGCTCGTGTAGACTAATACGCTTTATATTATCAATAAAATATTGGATATCTACAATTCTTCTGCCTTCTAACGTAACGTCTGATGTTGCTACTACTGGTTCATTATTTTCTTGTTCAAACTCTGCGCTGATAAATCCCTGCTGAGTGCCAGTTTCCTGGGTGTTATTGAAAGCTGGATCTTCTTTAGTTACATACCTGAAATATAAAATAAATTATGATTTGGATAGTATTTGTGATTAAAGCTAGAGCATGTAAGTAATAGGAAATCGAGAGAGCCGAGACAATGGAAGGAGATGTGGAGTTTGGAGTGGACTACCATATTGGTTTTATTAACCTAGGTGGGTGACCATGTACTCTTGTTGAACATTATTTTCCTTTACCTGACCTTGACCGTGAAAACCGTAGTCATTAGTCATGTAAGATATGTAACAAAATATTTAGCGCCAATTATGTACAAGAAAATAACATGTATTACAAAACAATATTTTTTTTTCTCAAAATAAAACTTCAATGGACATGATGTACAAATATATTTTGTAATATCTTCACTTGAAAATGTAGCCTACATGGAAATTATGAGAGACTTGGTTACATTAATGTTGTTTTTTTTTTCACTGAAACAAAATTAATTTTATGTTAATGGCTAATTCCAGGGAACTATCGATTGTGTACACGAGAGCTATGGACTAATAGTCCAGTCGCTCAAAGGTTTGAGGTAGAAAAAATTCGGATCAAGCTGGAAAAGGTCTCATTTTGTTCAGTTTTTAATGCTGAATAACATACTGAAACCCCACCGAAATCCATGGTGGGGAAAATTGTACAGGATGCTTCAAAAGTATGGAATCGTAATATTGTATCAGGCTTAATAACTCCTATTTAAAAATGTATA
>PNEQ01049090.1:0-13766 GCA_003012365.1 Medauroidea extradentata
TTGCTGCCTTATAAACCTTTAGTTGTTTTTATACACGCACTAGTTGCAAAATAAAGACGTGAGACATTTAACACTTTATTATAATGTGAAAGTTGACATTTGTAGAATTAATACAAATTAAATTACAAGATTATAATACTGACTAATAATACACCGAAATCTGATATGTTTGTGGCACAATGTCAATATTTTTACTCCTAATTAAATGTATAATTACTTATGAACATGAAATGTTATCCACGGTTATTCTCTACTAAAGGCCCCTAAGGATTTGCTAACCGCAATATCAATTTGCGTTTTGTGTCCTTTTTCCCCACAGCCTTGGCTTGCCATTGTGTGACGCCTCACGCTCATCAGTCTCCCGCGCGAAGGCCTGCCTGCCGAACATACCCGAAGCGGGACTTAGACAAATTTCCGCCTTCACGAGTTGGCCCATTTTTTGTGTCCATGACTGTACATAAACTTAAAGTCACACAATCTAGTTGGCAGCCTAATGTTTCAAAAAATACTAATACTGGTTACAGTATCACATGTTTTAGATGTGCTGACATTGGACATACAGCCAAACAATGCAGTGTTTCGAAGGATAAGTTGAAGTGTCAGAAATGTGGTAAAATAGGGCATGTTGCTAAGGTTTGTAAACAGAAGCATAAATTTGTTTCGCAGTCAGGAAACTGCAGTAATGCCAATTTTGTTGGTAGCTTTAGCCTCACAACAAAAATGGATTCAGTTGAAAGAAATCCAATTAAGCTTATTGATAAGCCTACACTTGATTGTAAAGTGAATACCTTCCGATCTCAGGGTGATGACCTATGTATATTGTCTGAAAAAATGGCAGTTCAATATATACAGCCATATTCAATACAAGTAAAAGTTAATAACGTGAAGTTACAGTTTGAAATAGATTCTGGTTGTGCGAGAACTTTAATAAATTTGGACACTTACCATCTTATATTTGCAAATATGGTAGAACACCTTGTTTTACATTAGGCACCAGTTGAATTAAGAACACGGGCCTCACAATTTTTAACTATGATTCGAGAATTTCAAGCAGTTGTTAAGTACAAAGAAATTACTTGTACATTACCCATACTAGTGGTAGAGGGATTGGGATCAAATCTTTTAGGTCGAAATTGGTTTGATGCTCTAAAAATATCAATTCAGGGTGTATACTGTTTGTCTCCAGTTGTACCTCAGGTGGGAATGTATGAGATGAATTTTATACAAATGATACAAAAATTTCCAACGATTTCAGGCATTGGCACAGGTTGTTATAAGGGCCCTACATTGCACTTGGATTTGGATTGCACGGTCAATCTCGTTTATCAGTGAGCTCGAAATGTTGCATTTTCACTTACATCTAAGATGGAGGAGAGTATTAAGACCAATGTACGAAGGGGCATTTGGGTTTCTGTGAATCATGCTGGACCCTGGGCAACAGCTATCGTTCCCGTGCTAAAACGCAATGGTACCCTGAGACTTTGTGCTGATTATAAGGGTACTGTTAATCGTGCACTTTCAGCCGATTCCTATAGGTCTCCTACCATTGACCAAGTTCTGTCTGAAATGGCAGGTGGTAAATTCTATGGAACTCTCGACTTAGAAGAAGCCTATACTTAAATTCCCGTAGATGAAGAAACATCTCATGTATTGACTGTGAATACGGTGCTGGGTCTCCATAAGGTTATTCGTTTACCTTCTGGTATTAAAGTTGCATCGTCAGCTTTTCAACGGGTGATGGAAGGTTTGTTGGGACCAGTTAAGGGTGTTATTGCTTATCAAGATAATATTTATATTAAAGGTGCAAATTTGGAAGAGTATCAGGCCAAGATGATTGATGTTTTGCAAATTCTTAGTGATGCTGGGTTGGAAGTTAACCCAGATAAATGTGTATGGCAGGCTACGTCCATTGAAGTTTTAGGGTTTAAACGTGATGCTAAAAGTATCTACCCTACAACGGATAAAATTGCAGCACTTATAAATGCTCCTAGTTCACAAACAAACAAGATCTTCAATCATTATTGGGTTTGATTTCATTTTATGGTAAATTTTTTAAAGATAAGTCAACCATTCTGGAACCCTTGTAACGTTTATTGGATTCAAAATATTCTTGGACTTGGGATACATGGCATGAAAAGGCATTACAAACTGTTAAAGACATGTTGACTAGTAATCAAGTCTTGGTCCATTACAATCCAGATTTTCCCTTGGTGGTTACAGGTGATGCATCGCCAGTAGGAGTCGGTGCAGTGCTTGCAAACCTGGTACCATGCGACCAATCGGGCAAAATGCAGGAGGTTCCGATTGCATGCATCACGAACACTCTCTCAGGCAGAACATGCCTATTCTCAACTAGATCGTGAGGGCCCTGCTATAAAATTTGCAGCCAAGAAATTTAATTCTTATTTGACTTTTTGCCAATTTACGATTATCACAGATCATAAGCCATTATTGGGCATATTTGCACCTGATAGGTCTATACCAGTACATTTCTCACCAAGAATGTTGAAATGGACTCTGATTTTAAGTTCCTTTGATTATAAATTATGTCACAAACCTGGTAAATCAGTTGGTCATGCAGATTGTTTGAGTAGATTGCCTCAGCAGATTTCGAGTGATGAGTGTTTACCAGACCCTGCTGGTGTGCACCTTCTCGAGGCTAAGAACGTACATTTATTGTCACCAAGTGATATTACAAAGGCTACAGATAATGACAGGATCTTGAGGCAAGTTAAGAGTTTTATCCAGAATGGTTGGCCAGAAAAGGTACAAAATGAATTGTTGGTTTATTGTACTAAACTGTTAGCATTATCACTGCATTCAGGTTGCATCCTCTGGCATGAGCGAGTGGTGATTCCTCCTTCATTACAAGATAGTGTTTTGGACTTAATTCATGCAACACATCAAGGTGAGAAATATAGTAGAGCCTTAGCTAGAAGTATTGTTTGGTGGCCAAACATTGATACTGACATAATTAATAAGGTGAAGTTGTGTCAAGCCTGTCAGTCAGTGGCAAAAACATCTCCACGTTCTATTATATGTCCATGGCCGCAAACTGAGACTGCATGGGAAAGAGTACATCTTGATTATGCCGGAACTTTTCTTGGACATTATTTATTTATAGTAATTGATGCCTATTCTAAATGGCCAATTGTGAAAGTAATGACGAACCTGACAGCGTCAACACTTGTTACACATATGCGGTACATTTTGGCAGATTATGGCAAACCAGTAGTCATAGTCACTGATAATGGACGACAATTTACGTCAGAAGAATTTAATATAAGTTCCTTAAAAAATGGAATACGTCACTTATATACACCACCATGGCACCCATCTTCCAATGGTTTAGCCGAGAGGACTGTACAAATGGTCAAACAATTAATGCTAAAGTTTGACGATACTGACATTCATGTTCGGGTTGCACGAACTTTATGGGCAATGCGAACACGACCATCGCAGTCTACTGGTCGAACTCCTGCTGAAGCTATGAGAAGAAAATTTCAAACTCATCCTTATCAGTTGCACCCTGCATCCGATTGTGTGCCGTGGTCACTTATGATTCTCCTAGGCTTACCATACTGAGGAAAATGATCCTTAACCAGGCGGTTAAGACACGCTGTAGCTGTCACCTTCTTCAGTGGGTAGCATACAGTGAATTTGGTGAATACATCAAGAACAACAAAAAGAAATTTGACACCTTCTCTTGATGTGGGCAATGGCCCATATAAGTCAACAACTAGTAATTCCAATGGGCCTGCAGGGATGATTGCCTGCCAGGGCCCCTCCCAGTTTCTATTTGGGAACTTTGCCTTTTGGCAAACCTCACAACAACTATCCCACTACCTCATAGTCCTTGCCATATTATTCCAATAGTAGCTCAGGTGTAGTAACCAGAAAGATTTTTTCCACCAAAATGGCCAGTCGAGCGATGCACATGGGCAATCAAAGGTCTAATCCAAGCTCTAGGTACGCACACTCTCCACCTCCCAGACTCTAAACCATCCTTCCGATAAAGTACTCCCTTGTTCAGGCAGTACCAGGACACAACCTTACTCACAGCTGGGTCACTCAAATCCCTATTGTGATTATCCAAAACACTGATTACCTCACCCCAGACACAGTCCTCTCGCTGGGCCACCACAATGTTCTTGAATTTTCTGATTAAACAATCATCCTGCTCAATGCTGATTTTAGCCATGACCGGCCCTGATTTAGGTTTTTCCTTAAGGACTACTTCACCATTCTCTAGGATCATCCTGCTAAGCAGATCAGCCTCACTGTTATCCTTACCCGAAACATAATTGATCTCCATGTCGAACTCCTGGAGTGCCAGGCACCACCTAGTCAACCTGCTGCCTATTAATCTGCAAGATCTTAGAAATGCTAGGCTATGGTGGTCTGACATTACAATGACCCTATGGCCTATCAGCATATTCCTAAGCCGACTTAGTCCCCACACTACAGCTAGGCACTCCTTTTCTGTGGTCGTATATGCCCTCTCAGCACTTGTCAGAGATCGACTCATAAATGCCAACAACTTTACCTCGCCATATGCACCATACTGGAACAATTTGACCCCCAGACCGTAACCTGAAGCGCCAGCATTCATATAGAAGGTGCTACTAAAGTCGGGATGGTGTACCATACATTCACTTGTAAACAATAGCTTAGCAGATTCAAAGCTGTATTGACATTCCTTAGTCCAATCCCAGACCTTATCCTTTTTTAATAGCTCCAGCAGAGGTGCTACTTCCTTGGAAAACTGTTCCGCAAATCGTCGATAGAAGTTGCGAACCCACAGAAATTCCCTGAGTTCCCTCCCATTACGAGGCTTGGGGAAGTCGTGAATTAGACTGATTCTGCAAGGGTCAGATTGGATTCCCCTAGAGTTCAAAACAAACCCAAGAAACTGCACCTGTTCTCTGAGAAATTTTGATTTTCCAAGCTTCAACCTTAGGCCCACTACTCTCAGCCTGGCAAACAATTGTTGTAAAAATCCCATATGTTCACTGAAAGTTTCGCCAACCACCAACAAGTCATCTACATATAATCTGAAATAGAGTTGACTCCTGGCCCTAGTGATGCATCAACCGTCTGGCAGAACTCACCAACACTGTTAGTCAGGCCGAACGGCAGTACACCAGAATTGGTAGCTTGTTCCC
This sequence comes from Medauroidea extradentata, assembly GCA_003012365.1. Classification (NCBI taxonomy): domain Eukaryota; kingdom Metazoa; phylum Arthropoda; class Insecta; order Phasmatodea; family Phasmatidae; genus Medauroidea; species Medauroidea extradentata. The sequence goes on from PNEQ01049090.1 coordinate 5,166, forward strand.
TTATATAAAAAGGCGGTAAATTTCCTGTCACTTGGATGGAGTGGCACTTGCCAGATTCCCTTGACAAAATCCATTGTACTAATGTACCTGGTCCCCGAGAAAGCTGAGAAAAGATCGTCAGGCTCTACAGGTGACTGCCGATCAGGCTGAATCCTGCGATTAATTTCGCGAGCATTAATACAAACTCTTTCGGATGCAGACCAAAGGGTTTACGAATGGACTGTTTCCTTTCTCTATGATGCCATGTTTCACCATCTAGTCAATCTGTCTTTCTACCTCGTCCCTACAAGACCATGGGATGGGGTACGTCTTTTGCTTAAAGGGAGTATCGTTCACTACAGGAATTCGAGCAACATACTGGTTTGTTCGCCCTGGCTTACCTCTAAACACATCACGGAAATCACACAACAAATCCTTCAATGAGTTCAGTTCACCAGTGATATCAGTCTGGCAACCCTGCAACAACCTGTCCAACAGCACCCCCAATCCTCAGTGTCACTGGTGCTCAGATGGTTAACTGCTACCTCCTTCTCAGTGGCAATCCATGCTAAAATTCCCTCAGCCTCACCTAACTCTACCTCATCCACGCAGTCGACATAGAGTGATTCTGCTGGCTCATCAATATCCAGCACACACCTTAGCATGGGAATAGGCTAACCCCCCAGACTGATTGACCCTTCAACAAAACTCACCACCACATCGTGCATTTGCATGAAGTCTGTCCCAATAATTACATCTCTGACCAGCTGAGGGATAACCAAACATTCTGACTCATATGCTGTCCCATTGATTTCCAAACTGACAAAAACCTCTCTGTTCACCTTTTTGCTTTTTCTTTCATTGCACCTAAAACAGTTAATTGTGGTACAGTCAATGAGGGAAACACAACACCACCACGATTCAGGCTGTTCAGTAACTGTTCGGAAATGCCAGAGATTTCAGATCCAGAATCAAATAAAACTGCCATATCTCTGCCTGCTATCTTGCATAACAGTTCTAGCACGATATTACTACGCCCTTCATCCCTTTCCTCGTGTAAAAGAAACTCCCTTTCGTTTGAGAAAATTGCAGCTGTCATGACATCAGCCGCCCCAGCCCCGCTACCTAAAGTGGATGGCCCCTCGAGTTTCCCTGATTCCTAAACTTCGTATTATTCGTCTGCGACCGGTTTCCCTGTCCTCCAGCATCCCTCGCATCTGTGGACTGGTTACTTGGACCATGTGAAGTTGTGCCCCTATCCTGCGATTCGTGTGCTCGTCCCTGGTTTACTGGCCATGTGCTGTTCTGTGACCCCCCATTTCTCCAATCCCGATCGCCTTAACTTCCCTGATCGTGGTTGCGCTGGTAGCGTCCACCTTCCACATAACCACGTGTTCTGTCACTACGGTATTAGGACGCCATCCCTGCCCTCTATCTTGCACTTCTGCACCAGATAGGCCATTGTCAATGTCCCCAATATGGTCCATTTCTTGTGGGATCTTCCTCATCTGCTCAATGGTATTCATTTCCTTCCCCACTAACATCCTTTGTATTGTCTGTGGTGTTTGCTTGTATACCAGTGCAATTACATCCTCTGTCTCAAGTGGACGATCGTAAAATTTAGACCTTTCCACCACATTACTGCGCCGTGTGCGTATGGTAGGTTAACGAATGATTTGAAATAGCCATTAATCGTAAAACCAAAACAACAGTCCCTGGCAAATAAACACAAAAAATTCCCACCAATAAAAACAGAAGAATACAGAAGGTGGCACATTAACAAACACACAAAAACCAGAGGAAATTGTTGTAAACAAACAATATCAAAGTGGAAGTAATGCACGATTAAATAAATGCTGGGTTACCATACGCAACGGGCAAAGAAAAATAATTATTTAAATAATTAAATAGGCTCTCTCGTCATAGTAAACAATACACACCAGAGGAAAATATGAAAATATATTAAATGAGAACTCTGAAAATTGTGCTTGCTCAAAATTATTATTTAATTTTCACTGCGATACTAAATACTTTGTTTTCATTTTTTTTTCTTTTAAAATAAAATTCACAACATTATTGACATTGATGAATAGTCCATTAGTACTGAAATTGTACTGAAATTATAAAAGGCCCAAATCTTGCAGGCACAGTTAAATGAAAATAGTGAATTGATTATACAATTATTATTTTTCTTAAATTCACAATAAAATATCTAAACAATAAATGCCCATTCTATAGGCTAAATAAATGCTGTACATCCGAATCAATGACGTAATCAATTAATAAAAAAATTTTTAGTAAATTGGATGCATCCATTAGGCCTTATAAAATTTTAAATTGTTATCAAATTCAAATTAATTATTAAAAACGTACAAATATTACATAAAAAAATAAGTGTGGCAGCTGTTAATTTATAGATTAAAATATACAAATTTAACTATGGCTTATCTGTTTAAAGTCTCGCAGTAGAAGAGTACAGCACGCTGGGGTAGCTTCATGTTTCCCAGTTACAGCAGCAAAACAAAGAAGACGAATAGGCGAAGAAAATGCCCCAAAATAGACCAGAAAGACTGGACTTCTGTAGTAGAGACTACAGGTCAGCTCGTCAATAGTCCAGCTTGTGAATAGGCCTAGACGCGAATTGGCAGGGTCGTGAATATTCCAAGATGAGAATCATCCAGGTTGAGAATCGGCCTGGATGCGAACCCCCTCACTACACAGAAATTATCAAAATATTATAGAAGATGAAAAATTTAAATAGAACACAAAACCTCTCGTAGGAAAATTACTCACCAGACGAGGGCGAAGATAATCACTTAACGAAATTATAGATGAAACAACCACGATAAAATATTTTTAAAAAATGTAGCACTACAGTTTTCTACTACGTCAAAATATATTGATTAGCTACATTATAAAAAAGTTAAATAATGGCAACTCAAGTGCCAAGATCTGCCAAAAAGGCAGGAACACCAAACACACTCATCTTGACGATACGGTGGTTGACGGCAAATTATTAAGAAAATCAACGGAAGAAGCTGCAGAAACGTTGAATCGAAAATGGTTAGCAACAGTACCAACATCGGCAAAGTGCGCATTGAAGCACAGTAGCATGCGACAATCATGTGAACAGAATCACTAAACTGCATCGAAATCACGCGGTGGAATACAGAAATCACGCACTGCAACGACAGCAGCACGTGGCATGAAGACGGAGGTACGACAGAACAACTGACAGAGGAATGTAAATCTCAGCAGCTACTGTCCTGCTAAAAAAAACACTGTAGTGCGACTAGTGTCGGCTCGAAGTAATGTAGCAAGAAAAGATAGCTGTTATTGAAAGTGAACGTTCTGAAATATCGTTAATAAAATAAAATTACTCAAAACACTTATTATTGTTAATATAATATTAAACAAGTTAATAACAGCACAAAAAAATTATAAATTCGCCTGAATTTAAGAAACATAAATGAAAAAAAATTAATATGTATATTATTTAAGTTGTGTCGTATTTGATACGGCACACACTTCTGCCCTGAAAGGAGACGTTAGCGTCGACAAAAATAAAGGAAACATTTTTAACATGAAAAACAGAAGAACGCCTAAAGTAAATACATAGACATAAATTGTATTACTGATAATAATAAATACACGCCAGTATGAATAAAATTAATAAAAATATATAATGAATAAATTAAACAATTAAAAATAAGTATCAACATAGTATGTGAAACATGTAAAGAAGTAATAGAAAGAGTTTTAAATTTACTAAAATACAAACAAACAGTAGCTTGCAAGTGTAGCAGACAGCACGAAACAGAGTGGAGGTAACAAGTACCCAGGACAACAAAATCCACAAAGGGACAAAACAGGTTGTCAAGAAACTTCCCACAACCCCAAACAAACGAAAAGGAGAAACAAAACGTGAAGGGAAACGAAATGCCCAAATCACGACTCCTTCAAACAAACTTACAAACTAATATGTACAAAGAAACTTAAACCTAGTACTGCAGTTTTTTCGGTAGCGCACACCAAAAGTATGGCATTGTCCAAGTGTCCAGGAGCAAACCTACTAAGAGGCAAACAAAACACATGAAGAGGCTGCAGACCCACAAACACATGACACCATACAAAAGACACAAAACAAAAGGACAAAAACCCAATAAAACTGGCACAAATCCAGCAAAAAGTCCTGACTGTCACTAGCTAGGCTAGCCAAAAGTGTGTGTTCAGTGCTGCTGGCAGGTGATCAATCCACCAACAACAAAAAACAACAACACCAGACAAGTTCCACACTGAAAAGAACTGAAAACCCACAAAAGAAGACAGCAAAAATTTACTGGCAACCAACAAGATCAAAAGAAATAGTAAAAATCAAATTAATAAACAGCGAAGAGGTTAAGTTGCAAACAAAGTATGGTCACTAATGAAACGACAAAGTCCCATACCAAAATCATTCCATAAGTGAACCACACTAAAAAGAGAACAAAGAGACAGAAAGTAAAATATGACCCAACAATATAAAATACATTTCTTTACAGAAGACCAAAACTATCGCAATGTCTATGATGTCTCAAGGAGAAGACAACACGTAGTGACTGCGTCCCATACCACAACCACACAAAACGTGCTCACAACAAATGTGAAAACACGAGTACCCAAGTACCGAAACGTGAAGCCAAAACCCAAAAATGAGAAGACACAAAATTTAAGTCAAATTGCCAAAATATTTAGCATAAGATAAAAAAATGTAGGTATTACAAATAAATTTAAAATCATGAATGAAAAGAATTAATTTACTAAATATTACTCATAAGAATGGAAAATTTCATTAAATTTCAATGCAAATAATTAATTAAGTTTTCTTTTAAATGTGTAGATAAAAATGTAAACTAAATGTGTGTAAAGATATGTTGCTTTCAAAACAACAGTAAATAAACTAAGTGTATCAAAGAAAACAAAATATGATGCTGAAATTTTGTCAAAATTAGCAAGAAAAAACAAAAGGATAAGACACTACCTTAGAGAGACGACAAACCCTGGTACCACACAGCGGCAAACGAGCAGGAAGCCAGCTACACTAATACCACCAGAGGCAGTTGAAACAGTGTGCCACTGCAGGGTTCACACTGGGGAAAAAAGCAGCTACTCCAGGTAGATCAGTGCAACCAACCAATCCACCCAAGAAGCACCATGAAGCACCAGAACTGTCAACAAAAACAAAACAACAAGTATCTATGCTTTTGAAAGAAACCCTGGAATAAAGAATCAAATTAGAACCATCACATTAAATGTTAAAACAGAAGACCATTTAAAATTAAGCAATGTTATAACTATTAAAGCAATTCAAATGACATTAAACAGACAACAAAACAAACAACAGACAAATAGAGTTTAAATGTGTTAGGTAACACAAAACACTGAAATATTAAAAATATAATCAAATAAAGAAATATTCTAACTTGAATGTAGGCCAAGTACCAAATTCACAAAACATATGAAAATTGTCAAATGTTAAAAAAAAACATGAGTTCTGAAATGTTTAAGTAGTTAGGCCTAATAGAAGGCTCAAAATAAAATTGTAATTTACCAACATAAGACCTTGAGAAGGTAAATACGAATGTGCACAGATGAAAATATAAACACACTAGGTTAGTTACTGCACCAAACATGAAATAATCCTTAGCTAAATAATTCCAAAGTTTGAATACACAAATAGCAAAACAGAAGTTCAAATACATATAGAATAAGCCTCAATTAGACTAGAATGCACAAACTCAAAAACAGCCAAAATCTGCAGAAAGAAATCGTAATGCACTGCAGTACGAAACAAGTAATACGCCTAAATATAAAATACCTGAGAGAGACAGCTCAAGACCGCAATTAAAACTCAGCTTACAGCAATCAAATATGGAACAGAAGAATGTGTGCACATATCCAAATACGACACAGAATATAAAAAATTATCAAAATATTATTTTTAAAAATAAGTTGTTACACAAGATGCAAAAACGAGTCACGAGTAGTAAAATAGAATTAAAATAAACAACATCTTGCCTGAACAAATGTAAACACACACAAATATAATTTTAATCACACTAACTTTTATAAAGTTAACTACCGTACTGAATACATAATACAAAATATGAAAATGCTAAACTATATTAAACGAACGCCGAACGTAAAAAGTAAACAAACAATGATACTAAATTGAAATATATGAGTATGAAGTTGGCTACTATGCGACCACAACATGGCGGCCGTGAAACTCTAAAAAAAGAAGACAAAAGACGCTACGTACACCATCTAGCGCCAGAAAGGTCAGTTACATGTACGTTAATGGAAAGAACTAAACAAACCAATATTCTTTTCTGACATATTTAAAATGGAAACCAGACGTGATAGAGTCAACATATTATTTTTAAGTACATGAAAAAACCAGACAAAAATTAAGTCGTCGGGCAGGTTATTTAAGAAGTATTGAAACAGGCGACTGAAAGCCCTTATGCAAGTCCCATGGTCTGCGTAAGGAAGAAAGATGGCTCTGTGCGTTTGTGTTTGGATGCAAGATCGCTGAACAAGGTCACAGTTAAGGATAGGGAAGGACCTGTAAGGACACGTGATATACTTATGTTGTATCAGGACATCAAGTTTTTGACAACGCTAGATATCACCTGCGCCTACTGGCAAGTACCACTCGAAGAATCCTCCCAACAATATACTGCATTTTTATTCCGCAATCAGCAGTTTGTATTCGAGGTGATGCCATTCGTCTTATGCGATGCAGTTGCTGAATTTACCCGATGCCTAGACAAAACCCTAGGAGAGGAGTGCAAACCATTTGCTAGAGCATAAGTCGATGACATACTCGTGACATCAGCCTCATTTGAAGATCACCTACAGCACCTTCACATAGTTATTACCAAGTTAGAAAGAGCAGGGATGACTGTAAAAATTAGAAAGTCACTCTTTTTCCGTAAGGAAGTACAATTCCTAGGACATATTTTAACTCCAGAAGGAATAAAAACATCTCCCGACAAGCTACAAGCAATAATAGATTTTCCGATTCCCCAGAACCAGAAACAGCTGAGAGCTTTCCTAGGTGTTATAGGCTTCTACCGGAACTACTCAGAGCAGATTTATTGAAAAATGGCAAGATCTGGAAGTGGACGACTGATCATCAAACAGCGATACAGCAGCTGAAAGCTATTTTTCTTAAGGACCATGTAGTATATCATCCTGTTCAAGGTCGAGAGTTCCTGTTATATACTGATGCATCGTCTTATGCACTAGGATGCAAGTTAGCACAACTCGACGATTCAGGTATGGAGAAAACAGTCGCCATGGCCAGTCGTACACTCAAGACAGCTGAACGCAACTACACGGTAACCGAGAAAGAGGCTCTGGCAATTGTTTGGTCGCTACAGAAGTTTCGTGATTTATTACTAGGGGAGAAGATCAAACTCCTAACTGATCATCAGGCTCTCACTTGCTTGAAGACCGGCAGAGCTTTTGGTGACAGACTAACTAGATGACAACTACTTCTACAGGAATACGACATTGGGGTAGTGACAACGAAGCAGCCGATTATTTGAGCAGCATACCAGACGAGGAGCCAACTCATATGAAATCTCCTCAGAACACTAGAGAATTTCAAGTTGTAAGAGCTACTCCCACTACGCTCTAAAACAGTCCCCGAATTAAACAACTCTTAACTAATCTGTACCAAAAGCAAAGTCAAGATGATTTCTGTGTCAAGATTAGAGAAAGATTATCTACTGTTTCTACCACCGACAAATTGCACCGCATCTACTGTATTAATCCTAACCAAGTTTTATTTCACCACAGTGACTATGATAAACCTTTAGATGAATGTTGGAAATCAGTTATTCCAGCTAATATTTCCTACGACATCACTGTTGAAGTTCATCAACTGTTATGCAATTTAGGTTGGTCTAAGTTGTACGAGACCCTGAAGCTCATAATGTATTGGCCTAACATGTTTAAGACAGTTAAGGAGGTAACTACTACCTGCGACCTTTGCCAGAAGGCAAAACATCCGCAGGACAATTTACAGGGGGAACTTCAATCCATTCTACCTGTGCAACCGCTACAACTAGTATCAGTTGACATCTTTGGACCATTACCTAATTCTAAGGGAGGAGTAAAATATATGTTCGTTATGTTAGATATTTTCTCCAAGTATACTAAACTCTACGCTATAGTACAAGCAAATACTAAAACTCTGATAGTAAAGGTCAAATCGTTTATTTTAGAGGTAGGGAAGCCTGTATGCTTACTATCTGATAAAGGTAGCCAATTTACAAGTGACGCATGGCAAAGAGAATTAAAATTGTTGGATGTGAGACCTACATCGATATCTGTGCGGCATCCCCAGAGTAACCCTGTAGAGCGAAGCATGATGTGCCGTATTATATACGTCACGACTTATATATTAAAAGGTTTTGTCTATATTCTCATAAATTTAGGTTTATTTTCTTAACTGTTTTTATTTAATTTATATTATCGTGGTTACATTATACTAACAGTAATTTGGTGTTATACAGTAATTTTATTTTATTCTGGATGTTTCAGTACATTTTATTTTTCGTTACAGTCTAT
>PNEQ01049091.1:0-13766 GCA_003012365.1 Medauroidea extradentata
TGTGGCGGTTCTTGAACCTCTGCAGCCATCCTCTTGACGCCTTGAAGTCTAGGCCCATCCTCAAAGCAAACATGTCGGCCTTCTGCTGGATCATTGGCCCGCTAACTGGCACAGCTTGTGCTCTCTGCTGCGAAAACCAGTCGAAAACTGCCTTCTCCAAATCGGTATTCGTCGACCCTTTCAGGTTCTTGGCCTTCACGTTGCGCCCCTCTCTCTCCACAGCAGTGACGATCGCTTCCTTATTCTTCAATATAGTGAAGAGTGTTGAAGTCGGGATGTTGTTCCAACTCGCTACCTCTACTTTTACGACCTTCCCCTCTTCCATTTCCTTTACTATCTCATACTTCTGCAGAAGTGTCAAGATGTTCCTCTTGTTTCCACTCATCTTGTAGAATTAATCAGTAGCCGCCCGAAATCGTAGCCAATAAACGTAAGCCGATCGTCAATGAATCAAAGCACGAAACCGAATACCAAAACCGTAACCAAAATCGTAATCCAATATATTTGCGCACAAAGGTCGTCAATAATTAATCCAGTTAGTTCCAAATGCAATCCAAAGTCAAAAGCCAAAATTAGTAGTTAAAAGAGCACTATTATCACGAGACGTATCCGAAAGCAAACACCGCACAAACTCAATGGCTAGATTACAAAGGATGCAGATGTTGGACAGAGGAACTAGGGAGAAGTGAAACTGGCCCTCTTATTTGCTGGCCTCGTGGCTAATCACGAAGGACGAAAGGGCTTGGTAGTGAAACGTAAGTTATTTATTGGCTATCACTGTTGCTATGCACGCATCAGGTAGCAAGCTATGCGCGGCGCCTGGCCGGGTGGGTGATGAATAAGGAGGGTGAGTAACGGGAGATGGACAGACAGGAGTGGGTGAAGGGAAGAGAGGAGGGAGCGTTAAGTCACCTCGCCTGTATAGATGCTTCGGTGTAGCGCGTGCGGCATACCTCACCAGGCGAGCGCTTTAAGTGTGTTCCAGGCACAGTTTTTAACATTTCTTTACCAATTTTTTTTTCTTTTACAGCTGAAGCTTACAAAGTGACAGTAACTGCACAACCTCTAGTATATTATTATTGTATGTGTACGAAAATATTTTTAAATATCGTCTAATTGCAACTTATTGCATTTTGGCTAACAATTTCCCCAATTTTTAAAATAAAAATTTTTAATTTTGACCGTCACCGAGAATCGTGTCGTTAGATCGATGTTGTCGTTAGATCCGGTGTCGTTAGATCGAGGCTCTACTGTATCTGTTAATTTATCGCCAGCTATTTTTTTTTTTCAATTACATTACCGTTTTATAACCATCTAAAACACGCTGCACTAAAATGGGAATGGTTTAAAACACCACTGTTTGTAATAAACATTTTCAAACACGTTTTGAAAATTTTAGGTTAAAGTTATCCGTTATTTGCGCTTACAAAGACAAACTAACGTACGCGAAGAGGTCAATGTTGCAAACGTGAATATATCTATCGATAGCGTTAGAAACAATCCATAGCGCTAGCGGCAGCAGCGTTTTCTTGCCGCCATCTTGAATTTATTGTGCTGTGAGCACGGTCGTAGAAGAACAGGTCTGGACACACTCCTGGATATTTGACCCCCTTGTTTGGCTGTAGTTCACCGAGTTACCGAGAATGTTGTGTTTTATTGGCGCTGATGTTACGGCGGTCGGACTAAACTCTTCCCACTTCCTTTCCGCTAAGATAAACAATTTATCAAAACGTATTTTTTATCAATTTATGAAATACGATCTTCTTCATAATTTTAAGAAATGGCTCCAGCAATCTTTATTTGCTTTATAAATTTAACAATGGAAAAAAGTGGGCGGAGTTTGAGTCTGACCGCCCGAATTACAGCGCCAAAAAGTATGACATTCTCGGTAACTTGACGAACTACAGCCAAACAACAAGGGGGTCAAGCAAAATACATTGTTAGATAGGCGAGTGTCCACCTGTTCTTCTATGACCGTGGCAGTGAGCGCTAGCATTACACGCGATCACGGTCATTCCTTTATGGCTTTGCACGTGATCACCAACCTGTTGTGCTGTTTCTTCTTTGTTCTATTTCCAAACCAGTTTAGATGTCCTTTCTTTGTCATCTATGACTTTGAAGTCTAATGTTTTTATTGTCTTCGGATGGCAAAAACGTGAATGAAAAACGTAAACAGCGGGAAAAATAAAATTTGATGATGTGATATGCGGGAAAATGTAACATTGCACTAAATGACAAACGGGACCTGAAGAAAAAAGTGCAATTCGCGGGAAAACGTAAATAACGGTAACGTAAATACAAGGTTTCGCTGTATCTGTAGCCAGTGAATCAGTAAGTACAGTAAAGTACCATTTATCCAGACTTCCAAACACCAAAATATTTTAAATAACGGACATATTAAAAATATTTCCCTACATACGTTATGCATCAAACATTGTTTTTAGCTCAATACCACTGTAATTTCTGCTTTCCCGGGAATATATATTACGTAAACACAGAACTAAGAATAATAGAAAACTGCATATCAGTAGTACTGCAAGCTTTAGAGTAAAATCAGCATTAAAGTGGTCCCGATCACAAATGAGAAAGTCTTAATGGAGTATGGTGCCTCCATGTTGCTCATTCATCTATGGTGTGGCCAACAATGTTATTGTTTATGTTTCCCGTTCTATATTACGGTGGCGATTTATTATGATTTTAATCTGTAACCGTAAAGACTGCAGATTCATTTAAATCATAATTGCTTTTTTTCGGTAATTTAAGTTTTGTCATCGGCGATAATGAAAAAAGAAGAATCGAAACAAAGATATTAACCTCTTGTAGAAATTTGTGGTTTTATAAACATGGCTTCTTCGAGCGGTTGGAAGGGAGTAGGCTTAAAATGTTTCGTTTTCGTAGGCAGGTGTTCATGTTACATTAAATTAAAGTTGGTTTTGTTCAGACACGTTGACATTTAAGTATTCCGTTATATAATTTCGAGTTATGGAGGTTATAACCTCACTAAAAATAAAAATCCTTGTTTATCTTATGCACCCCCTGTTTTGAACCCAATTTCATAAGAAAAAAATTTGTTAGGATACGTGAGTAAATACGGTATACAGTGGAACCCCTGAATTACACCCCCAGATTCTACACTTTCCTGTCATTTACACTGTTTGTATTTGGTCCCATTTAATGATTTTACATTATAACCTTCCCTCAGATTACACTTTCCTCCATTTTACACCATTTTTTACAGGTCCCTTGAGAAGTGTAATTCAGGTGTTCCACTGTATTTAAATATTTTTTTCATTACCAATTGTTTGTGATAAATTTTTTTTCTTTGCTGTCTGATGTGAAAAAATTTAAATTCTTACGACTTTCCTTTGACATTCCTTCGCACAATTCAAGATTTGATTCGACTTTGCTTCACATTTAAAAACCAGACCTTCGCACATGCCTTCTACCACACAAAGTTTTTCAGAAGGGACTTGCACATTTATTGAACTTCCGTGATAGTAAAATTAAAAAATTCCTTTTACAATTAGATAGAATAATAACTGCCTTGCTTCCCCTCTGCCATGTACTTCCTACCTCTGGTGTCCTGGTGATAGCAAGTATAGTGATTGTAATATTACTAGCATAATTAAGGACCCCTAAAAACAGTGAATAAAAATAGTGAATTTTGGTATTAAAAGATATTAAAAGGGGTTCAAAAAGTCTGTGTTAAAAACTTAAAAGCGGTGAAAAACATTTTAAGTGGTAAAAATGTGTTCGTGTAATACTATCAGAATGATTATATTTATCCAAACAGTATTGATTTTGCCTCATTATCAATAATTTTACTAAGGTGTTTTTAAAAATAATTTTTTTTATAAATTAAACTTAGATGTAAAACTTTTTTACTCTTCCATAGTTCTCAAAAGTAATGGAAAAGATTTTTGGCGTTGATGGTACTAAAACTGAAAAATCTTATAAATCCATTCATGTGAAATCCAGCATATATTTTAAGGTCTTGCCATTTTCTCCATTACATGTATGTTATTACTTCCCATGCAAATAGTTCATAAAGAAAATAAAGAAATCTGATGATTCGTGTTTTAAACGTCCCAAAACTCCACATGCAGCTACATTATCAACAGTGCATCTTCAACCAGTGAGCGTAACTCATTGTTTCTGGCGGCAGGTCATATTCACGTAGGTGTTTGGAGAATCTAGGCCTGCACACTGAGAAGACTGGTACCTAGATGTTCGTTCATTCAGCAGTAGGGGTGAAATATGAAGGATCTAGGTGTGTGCAGTGCAGACTGGGTTCCTACCTGCTCGTTACAGCACCGTGTCTCGTAAGCACAAAGTACGGAAGATATATGTGTGTGTGCTTGTGCCGGGCTCCAGTTATTTGACATTTGCAACTGTCATGTTTCGCAGGGAATGTCGTGCGCGGAATTCCTGCCACTCGTGCGATCAAGTTGCCTAGTGCATGGATGCGCTATGACAAATTTCTATATCTAGTGTACAGTGTTGTACTTAAATTTTGAGCATAGCAGCACATTAAAATTAATACTGGGATAAATGCTTTTCTGTAGTCTTTCCAGTTATATCGTACTCACCAATTCAGTTTTCAAAATTTAAATATATAATAAATTTGGGAATTTATGTAGAGTCTGTAGAAGAAAAGTTTCCTGGTTTGTTTTGTTTCAAATCGACCACTGTAAGAGTTTTAATTCTTTTTGTTGATATAACTTTTGTTCGTATTTTTCTTTTTCTTAGTTTTCGCAATTTTTAGTCGTTTATTTTATTTTTCCGAAGTGAGTAACTTCTTGTGTTGCAAGTTTCTCCAGGCTGTAAAATTTCTGGTGCCGATGCTGTGGTCAGATAATACGCTTCGTGGAATTTCTCCATGATGAACATGATTAATGCATGTTGGTTAGCTTTTGCCTTTGTATGCTTAATCTGCAGTTTTTTAACCCCAATTAACAGGTTTTTAATTTATTTTGTATGTTAGCTCATTTTGAGACCATTTTAAATAATAGTTGTACCGTATTTGCCGGCATATAAGACGACAATTTTTACATATTTTTGGCCCTCAAAAATTGCTACTCGTCTTATATGACGGTGCAAAAATTTTTTGTAGCCAAAAATCGTTTGAAAGCTAAGCTGTAAGCTGTGGAGTTGTATAATGTTTCAAGGAATTGCGTTTTTCGTCACAAATGAAAACGAGTGCCCCGTTTATTTTAATAAAATTAACGGTACGAGATTTTGATGAGCGTCATTTATAATAAAGTACACTTTCTCGCAGCGAAGCGGCGATCGATGCGAGCGCATGCCGAGATAATTGGTCTCGCCAGTCTACAACTCTCGGGCGGAGAAAACGAGGATCTAGGTCCGCATGCTTTCATCCTTTGTCTCGCAAGCACAAGACTCTCGGGCGGAAAAACTAGGATCTAGATACCGTACCACGTATTTATGTGTCTACCGTCTAGTGCTAGGCTGGAGGACAACAGCGCACAGGAATGCGATGACCTTGCAAGCAGCTGTTGTTGCCCGGCTATATCATGTAGTGCGCGGCGTGCCTTAGGCCGGCGTTGCCAAGTCGCACACACCTGCCGGCAAATGGCGATATCGCCGGTCGCTGCCGTGCATTTCCTTGGCTCTTGGGCGCACGGAGGGTGGTAGTAGCCAATGTTATTCGTTTATTTGTCTATTATGATGTTTAAATCCCGGTAATAAATGCATTGAAAATGTATAAACTAAGTTTTCATTGTTTCAGGCAAAGGAAAAAAAATATTTTTCTGTTGGGAATTTCAAAATTACTAATTTACTTTTTTTCAAGATTTTGTACCTTCAAAACCATGACTCGTCTTATATGCGGGGTCGTCCTATATGCCGGCAAATAAGGTACTATTTGCTACAGTTTGGATCTTGTTGTATTATTCTGCAGAGGCATGCTTTTAGCTACTAGGTCCTATATGCGGTGAACATTCTTTTTTTTGGGTTGCGAGCACCCGCAGTATTGTCACCAGTCAAGCACAAGAGTTAGCTATTGGTCATGAGTGCCAGTAACATTAAGGCACGAGCGCCTGTTGCTTTCAGTTCGGCGCGAGTAGTTTTGAGTTGTGCGGTGGCGGTTGCGCTAAGACGACATTCAGCTAGTGTTTAGATACAAAATTTAAAGTCTGGTTGAGGGAAGGGAGGGGGGGCAGGTCAATACAGGACATGGTAGTAAGTAGCCTCGATGTAATTTTTTGAGACTGAAGTACAGGAATTGATTTTTGAAACAATTAACGCTAGCAGCTATCGCTGATATACGTCTTAAGTGATGATGTAACTTTGAAACAGTTTTACCTGTAAATTATAGTATGAGGAAAATCATAACCTTTTTGTAACCATATCTAAGGTAGTATCCCACATTGTGCAGGAGAGTGCCTCATTTTACACATTTTTGGGCTATATTGGTTTAAATGGGCAATCTCCAAATTTTTACAACATAACTTTAGCCGTCGACAAGTGAATTGCACCAATTAGCAGCACGGGTACTCTGTTATACTGTATTTGCCAGCATGTAAGACAACTATTTTTTACATTTTTTTGGCCTTCAATAATTACTACTTATGTCAAGATGTATTTGTTTTTTTTGGTCACTTAAAAATAGTTTGAGCTGTAAACTTTGGAGTTGTTAGATGTTACAAGGATTGCGTTTTCCATCACGATACAAGTGCCCCATTTTTTATAATATAATTTATGGTATGAAATTGTGATTTAATTTATGGTATGAAATTGTGATGAGCATTATATTTGTGACAAGGCCACTTTTGCATCACAGTGAAGCATGTATCGCTTGGCGATAAATACAACTTGAGTTCGTGTCTATGTCCTTTGTTTCACCTGCATACAACTCTCGGGCGGAGAACACTAGGATCTAGGTAGCTGTACCACTCAGTTGGCAGCCATGTGTCTAGTGCTGGGCAGGCAACAACAGTGCGCAGACATGCGTTGACCTTGCAAGCAGCTGCTGCAGCCCAGTGTTGCCATGTAGCGTGCGGCGGGTTGCAACTGATGTCGCTGTGTACATCTTACTGCCTGTGTCTCTTGTGCTGCCTGTGTCTCTTGTGCTGCCTGTGTCTCTTGTGATGTTTATAGACCACTAATAAATGAGATAAAAATGTTCCAACTAAATATTTATGATTCCGGTAAAGAAAAAAAATATTTTTCACCTGGGAACTATAAAAGTTACTTACCCTTTACGCCGGCAAATATGGTAATAGGTTCCACATTTTTACCATTCTGGCAGACACGTTTTCTCGGCTAAAGTGTTTGCAAGAGTTGGTCTTTTGGAAAACATCTTAACAGAGTTTTACTGTACTGTGTCACGTGTTGAAAAAGTTAGGTGTGGCTATGCTGGTTTTTTAAAATAATGGTGAAGCCATTATGGGATTGCGGACATTATGCAAGTAAATACAGTAACTGCTATAATTCCCTTATGCGATGGTGGACATTATGTGAGTAAATACGGTAACTGGTTTAATTCTGCGGGACTCGTGTCACCTTTTGCTACAAGGAGAAAAAGTGTTTTGAGTAGGTTCTCAGGTGTTTCTTGAGAATTAAAATGTTTTATTTGTTCAAAGGGTATTGGACCATATAGCAATGTGTTTTGGATAGAGTTGAACGGAAAGTCTGTGGTGGTATATATTTAGGTTCGGCAGATAACTGAGCCACATCTAATATAAATTCTCTCTCCTTGCTCCTGCTAGGGCTATGGAGTTGGAAGTGTTTGTTATTATATTAAATAACACAAGAATCGAAGAACTTAGATTCTTGATGTGATTGTAATGCAAGTGTTGGACGCCACTCTTATGTTTCTGCTGTGAAGTACTGTAGTAAGAGGGAAATGTAGCCTTGCACCAGGAGTGCATACTAGGACAGTTTGAGTGTGTGTATGTAGGCACAGGAGCTGCGGGAGAAAGAGGGTGCACTGCGCAAGGAGCTGGAGCGACTGAGACAGCACCTGGTTGGTGTGGAGGATAGCTACACTCAGGAGGCTCTTAGGCTTGAGGCTCAGGTGCAGGACCTCAAGCAGCAGGTGCTCAGTGCGGAGGAGCGCATCAAGAACTCTTCCACTGCCTACACTTCTGTCAGGTATTGGTAGTTTGCAGTCTGCTCTTGTTACTCCAGTTGCTAAATAAGACAGTGCCTAAAAGCCCTGTCTATTACAAAGAATTTGCGTATTGGAATTTAAAATAATGATGATAGTAATAATAATATAATAATAATAATTCACTAAGACTTTTTTTTAATTTCATTGCAGGAGTTTATTTTTGCTGAGTGTGTTTTCTCTCTCTCCCCCCTCCCCCTCCTCCCTACAAACTTAGATTGTTCAGTAGCCTAGAGATTTTGAAAAACATAGTTTTTTTTTGCAGTTAAAAACCAGTTTGGAAAATTAAAGCTGTTTGTGCATATTTTTAGGTTTTAATTCACAGGATGTTTAGTTTGATATGTTTCGCTTAAGGACTCTTGCCTACCGTGAGTGGTTTTTGTATTACAGGCAGTGACAGTTGAACAAAGCACTGAAGTAGCATAGCAGTGCAAGATTCCCACAAATTCATTTTTACTGTGCAATTTTGATATTGACATTGTACTTTTATTGTTGTAAATTATGTATCAAAGTTCAGTGTATGTTTCAGAATTTCGCATACATGCTGTTTTTTATGAACACTTTAAGTTGTCATGTACTTGTCCGAAGTCATATTTTGTCGTACGTAACCATAACAGTACATGTTAAATACAGTGGAACCTCTATCCTATCTTTCCCGAGGGACTGACAAAAAATTAAATACATGCAGACATTCAAAGGATGTGGTCTTTAAATGAAGACAAATAAGAAATGGGACCACAGAATGTGTTCCATAAATGCGGAAGTTCCATAAATCTGGGTTCAATACAAAGAGCTTCCACTGTAGTTGCCTGAAATAATTGTTTCTTCCCATACATTTCAACACATTTTGAAGCCCATGGTATGTGACCCCGTTAAACATACATTATTTATTTAAAGAATTTTTTTTTTTTTTTTTTTTATAAGGTACAGGAAGTATTTCTGTGTAATTTAAATTTGGTAGCAACATGTTATCAATAATGTTATCTCGCAACTGTATTGTGTAACGAGTTATGGTATACGGTTTTCATTTTTTATATTTATATATCTTTAATGTGTAGAACGTGGGGTAGGATAGTGCAGTGTTGTATCTCGCTGGATCATTGGTGAGCCTGCTATGTGTATGGTCACAGTATCCGTGCGAACCAGCAAGTGGAGACTCTTCAGGAGCAGGTACGGCTCATCACGCAGCAGAGAGATGACATACAACAGAAGCTGTGCTCCACAGAGGATCAGATGGAACGCCAGACTGCTGCACTCCGCAACCTCCAGGCTGTGCTGAAGCAGTTTCACAAAGGTCTGTGTTCCTACGGAAGTCCATGTCTATCTGGCAGTCGCTAACCCACGCCCACAATATTTCAACTCTTGACTACATTCGTGGTTTCCAGTTTTAGCACTCGTGTTGCTTTAGTACTGGAACAACATTGCATTTTGTACTGTTCTTTTTAAAGTTATATGTTAGAGCTTGTACACAACACATTTTTAACTGTATCGCAGATATGCAACACCAAGTGTAAATTTTTGTATAATCTGTACTTTGCTGCCTTAGCTAAGGTGCTGAACATATCTTATCTTTTACTTAACTTTTTCGTAACCTATTTGTATCTTTCATACTGCTTTATAATATTCAGTATATTTGGGTTTTGATTTATTATTTGGTTCACATTGTACAGCAGGTTTTGCAGTGTGAACACAATTTTAAGACACTAGTATAGTAGAACCCTGTTACAATGTTTCTGATGGAACCCAAATAATATCCTCCATATAAATGGGACGGTATTATAAGAGGAGTATTGTATTTATTTGCATTATCGCAGCATATTTTTGACCAATTTTTAGGTCCAAAAATGGGGTGCGGCTATTTTATCTCCAAAACACATGCAGTTTTCCTGGATATCTAGTTGGCACTACATAATGGCATCATTCATACATCAGTACATACAAAACCAACAAACAACTTCAATACCTTCATTTCAGCAGTTGTCACCCATACCATGCCTAAAAGTCACTATCTTACAGACTTGCCACCCAAGTCACTCACATATGTTCAACTCGCAGTGACCTCAACAAACAGTGCCAACAGATAGCCAAAGCTTTCACAGACAGAGGCTTCCCTTATCCCCTGGTCCAAAAACAGATCCGAGCCACCTCCAATACCAGCAACATTAACAACGAAAAAAATATGGATATTCCTTTGGTGGGACCATATCATGAAGGCCTAGGCAAACTTCGTCCCATTCTCAACTAAGGCTATAAAATCTTGTCCTCCTCACCACAAACCCAAAACCTTCTTTGCAAACCACCCAGGTTGGTTTTCATACGACCACCCAACCTCCGCAACAAACTAGTACGCCCCACTACAGCTAATTGGCTGCTAGGTGCATCAGCATCAGTAGTCATACCGCATTCAGCCATGTCTCTTTGCCTGAGGAAGCTGCTCTAAGCAGCAAGACATTGCGATATGCACTTCCGCGATTATGTGTCGCCCGAGATTTTTGTGTGTATCTGTCAAGTATCAAAACATAAGTACTTGTGCTTTTGTCTTTTGTACATACTGATAGCCTAGCAGATTCTTTCATTTATACAATGTCTGTATTTGAGTAACAATCTTTTGTACCCACAGAATGTGTAAACTGTAATTGATTATATCCTTTAAAGTAAGGAGGGAGCTGCGAGTCGAGTCTCTCATGTGTGGTTGTGTTTCAGATAAAGAACGGGAAATAATGTTTGAGACAGACAGGATACGTCAGCAGCTGCAGGCTTCGCACACAAAGGAAGCTGAACTTAATGCAGAAATAAAATGTTTGAAGGTGAGCTGACAATTCTCCGACCATGTTGTGCTTAAAAAATTAATTGGGCTTTATCTGCCATTACAACTCAACAGCCATGGCCATGCGGTACAGAGATCTCGATATTGTTGGAATGTTATCTTTTTCACTCATTTATTCTTCTTTATCTTTTTTTTAGCTGTATGTAAACACTAAATTATTCTGAGATGTTTATTTATTTTTTTTTAAGAGATTTTTTTGCTCTATGTCTACTGTGTTATTCTATGACTATTGTGTTTGTTTTGTTTTATCTCTATTGTCAGAAAGCTTTTTAATTGTCAGAAAAAAAAATGGAGAATAGTTTGATGCAGGATGTATAGAATGTATTTCTAGAAGTGAGAATAAAATACTTTTTGGTATGAAAGTTATAAATATTTGAACAGGTTATGGGCCCAGATGCATCCCGGTCGTGTTTTTTTGGAAAGTAATAATGTGAGTATCAAGTTGGGTAAGATAAGAGAATTGAGTATTTGTGAAGTAAAGGGATTAGCAAAATGCCATCATTATCAGTTGGTGAAGAGACTTTGAACAGGAATGTAGCTAAGCTTACAGTTGAAAATTATTTTTCATGGGCATTGAAGGTTAAGCAGGAATTACTCTTGAAGGATGTCTGGGAAGCTGTGTTGGGTTATGATAATGCACCAGGCTTTGTGCTATCTCAAGTTGAAACGAGACGGCGTGCCCGAAACAATGTAATTGCTTTAGCGATAATTTTCAAATATGGTGATTGGAAACTTAACTGAGGAGTACGCAACTTGTATACCAACTTTGGAAGCGGACATGCACAACCTAACATTGTCCAGGGTAAAGGCGAGATTGCTGACAGAAGAGAATCGGAGAAAGCTTCAGAAGAGTGAAGGAGTTGGCCATTTCATGGCAAAACAGAGGGAAGATGAAGCACAAGCCATGACCGTACAGCAAAGGTTACACAGTAAGAATGAAGATGTGCAACAGTACAACTGCCACAATTGCGGGAAACCAGGACATTTCTCGAAACAGTGTAACAGTATTAAGTGTTTCAATTGTGGTAAATTGGGACATTACTCAAGATACTGCAGGAGCGGGAGAAGAGAGGGATCATCGCAGGAGAAAAAGCCTATTACAGCTAGCGGTAGAGTAGTGAATTCAGAAACTCTTCAGGTTATAGATAAGGCGATGAGCATGAAAGTGTCAATGGAAAATGGAAATTGCGGTGAGTGGTTGTTGGATTCATGTGCTTCACATCATATGTGCCCATTGGAAGAAATGTTCATCGAGATGTCTAGAAAGATTGTTGGCAATGTGGAAATAGGTGATAACAGCAAGCTGGACATCAAAGGTGTAGGTAATGTGAGAGTGAAAATGTCTACTGGTTGGACAATTACCTTCACAGATGTATTATTTGTTCCTAACTTGGGGACAAACCTAGTATCTGTGGGAAAACTTGTAAATAAAGGGTTTAGAGTAGGTTTTTCAGGTGAGATTGCAGTGGTGATGGACACGAATGGGAAGGACACATTGTTCACTGCAAAAAGAAGGAATGATGTATATGTGGTTGATACAGAAAGAAATGGTAGTGATGCTGATGTTGTGACAAATACGCGTGTAGAAGAGAAATTATGTGTATCTGAGGGTAGCGTAGCTTTAAAATGTGTGGGGAAGGTAGAGTTATGGCATGAAAGGTACGGGCATGTTCATCCTGAATCACTTTATAAGATACCTGTGTTAGACCTGAAAAGAAGTAATGAAGTCGATGCATGTTCAGTATGTATTCAGGGTAAGTTATGTAACAAGGGTGTTCCCAAACATTGTCAGCGTAAAGGAAAAAAACCACTCGATACCATACATACTGATGTTGTGGGTAAAATTAGTCCACCATCTTTGGGCCAAGCACAGTATGTGGTTACAATGATAGATGAATACTCAAGGTATACTGTAGCAGTATGTGTGAAAACTAAAGTTGAGGTATTTGATGTATTCTGCAGGTATCAAGCAAATGCTGAAAAACTGCATGGTACTGGAATTAGAGTGGTTCAATCTGATAATGTGACAACCAAGCAAATGCTGAAAAACTGCATGGTACTGGAATTAGAGTGGTTCAATCTGATAATGTGACAGAGTATACTAGTACTGAGTTTCAAGGTCAGCTACAAAAATCAGGAATCGAACATAGGAGAACTGTGCCGTACACTCCTCAGCAGAATGGCACTCCTCAGCAGAATGGCATTGCTGAAAGACAAAATAGGTTACCTAAAGAATTTTGGGGTGAGGCAGTCATGACAGCGGTTTACTTAAGGAATAGATGTCCTTCATCTGCCATCAATTTTCAACTTTCATATGAGTTGTGGTTCAAAAGGGAACTTGACAAAGAGGAAGTTGAAAAGTTAAAAGTTTTTGGGTGTCAAGCATGGGCTGTGAGAGTAGACAAACGGAAGTTAGACACACGAGCAGAGTCATGTGTCATGGTAGGTTATGAGCAAGGAACTAAGGATGGTTATAGGTTATGGAGTTGTGAAAGAAATAAAGTAATAGTAAGGAGGAATGTAGTATTTGAGGAACATGTGTTTCCTTTTAAGGAGAAGTGTCAGGTAAATCAAATTCCCACATCAGTTGCACTTAAATTACACCAAGGGGAAACTTTCTTTGATGTACTATCAGTTGAGGGTCGAGAGATTGAGATGATAAGTGAACGAGATGAAGTTGGGGAAGAGGGGGAGATCATGCAAGGAACCGTAATGAGTCGGTCACCAGCTAATGTAACAGGTGTAGAAGTTAAGCCAGTTGTGACAGAGGAGTCAGTATCTAGTGTACGGAAATCAAACAGGATCAGA
>PNEQ01049094.1:0-88254 GCA_003012365.1 Medauroidea extradentata
TATATTTACTGGTTTTCAAGTTTTGTATGAAGTAAAAATATGCAAATTTTGACTTTGAAGTGACATTACGGGAAAACTAGATGAGCTAATTTTTTTCCGTTAGATGTTAATGTACTCTTAAGTAATGTCTACAAAACTAACACTATTTTATACAAATATAAAATTATGAATTTTTCCCCACTTGAACGCCCTTAAGGCCCCGTTAATTAGTTTTGCAGTGAAAACATTTATTTAACGCAAATTAATTCATATATCAAAATTTCACCCTGGTTGTTTTAACTCTTATATATCATCGTTTGTACATGTATTTTTCTGTTGCAATACACCAAACGGATTTTTAGATTTTTACCCCTGAAATATCACGTATTTTTCTGTCAAAATAAGCCAAAATGAAGCAAAATAATTTTTTGCTGGGAAAAGGTTCCTTAATTAAAAAAAAAAAAAACGCTCTGGCGAAATTGCGTATCGTATGACTGTGCACAGTCTCAAATTTTTTCAAAGCATTTGGTTAAAAATATTTGAGTTATTTGTAATTGTTTGAAATAAATGAATGAACAAATAACAAAAGAGTGTTAAAAAACATAAGAAAGACAGCAAATAACGTAATTCAATAAGTGCGTTTATTGCATATCAAATTCCATGAATGGTAATAATGTCTGAATGTAAATTACAGTTACTAATAAACAAATTTATATTTATAAGTCATCAAACTAATTTGATTCAGTTAGGGTTCAGACATGGAACTCAACTTCAAAGATTTGAGAAAACAAAGTTTACGACAGTGGCACAAAATTAATTATGAGTGCAAAAACAATAATAATTTACCGTAAACCCAAGAAACGAAAATTTCGGGAGGCGAATTTTCCGAGAATCTTACCACCCTGTTACCAGTTTTCCTCAGAACACAAAGAGGCCTACTGCCGCCAGCTGTCGCGAGCCGAGTTTCAATTTGCATAGTTCCAGTTCTCGAGATTAACACGAGGCGCGCTGCTGTCGCCGCGGCAACATTCTTAATAAAAGATGTACGGGGTAGAATTGGACGGGGAGTCGGGGAATTTTCTCTCTGACAACTGTGAGGCGTCCTCCCTCGGTAAACTTGCAAGATGCAGACATGACAAATCACACGAAGCATAAAACTTGAAACTTGGCGTGCGCAGTCTGATAACACTGTTATATGTCACACACACACACACAGGTTGTATGAGTACAGCGGTTACGAACTTTCAGAGGAGATAGAGTACACCCAAACGATGGGAAATCACATACTGTAGCAATGCATGTTCGGAAACGCTCTCCTGGCGCGGTAGTGACGACACAAAACACAATAAAACGACATGAACAAGAGGGGAAATCATGTTTATTATTCTTAATTCAACTACAACTGAGAAAAAACAACATAAAGAGACATCGATCGTCATCCCCACCAGCCAAAGACTTCCTAGCATTTTTTCGGTATTAGGATTAATAAACATGTTTTCTTCTCTTGTTCACGTCCTTCCTTTCTTGTGTTTTGTGTCGTCACTACCGCGCCAGGAAAGCGTTTCCGACCGTACATTGCTATGTGAGCCCATCATCTGGGTGTACTCTTTCGGCCTAGGCACAGGAAATGACGATAGACATGATTAAGCTACAAGATTTTAGACTAAGTGCCATGACACCTATTGTTACACCGAGTAGGAACTATATTTTTGCGGTACTGCTGGTGTTTTCAGTGCACTGGTCTACGAAAATATAATTCACTTAAGGGCTTGTTCCCGAGTTTTTTTTAGACTGGTGCCAATAACTCAAATACTTTTTAACCAAAAGTTTTGAAAAAATTTGAGTCAATGTGCAATCACACGATGCACAATACTGTGGACGCGTTTTTTAAAATAATGTACCATTCGCCAGCAAAAAAAAAATATTTCCTTCATTTTTGCTTATTTTCACGACGAAAAACGTGGTACTTTGGGTAATGAAATCTAAAAAAACCGTTCAGTATAATTCTACAAAACAATTCAGCTACAAATTACAACATATAAGTGTCAAAACAGTGCAGCGAAATTTTGATATGAGTATTAGGTAGCAATAAAAAAATATTTTCGAAATCACTGCAAAACTCCGTAACAAGGCCTTAACAAGAGGGTTGTTGGGTTCTTTCAAAACATGTAGCTCATTTAGGCTTTTAACACTGTTTTCAAGCCTTCCAACAGAGCTAAAAGATTTGACGTACATATAATTGCGGCAAGGAACACAATTGTACCCAGCAAGACGACACAAAACCAAAAATAAAGGATAAGCAAAACGGGACAAGTACAACGAAGATAATACGATAGATGTACACATACGACACAATGAATGTTACACACATGAAATTAACGGGCTTAGGGAACTATTAGCTGTCCCCGTCTTCAGGTACATGTACAGACTGAGGAACTCCAAAAGATTGGTGCGAGAGGTCCTGGGTTTGAATCCTGTTTTCGGGCATGGTTGCCCCTTCACATTACTTCATCCTGATCGGCTCTTAAGACCTCTATGTTAAAGGGCCGTAACACCGTCTCACATCACCTCACCTGCAGCAGACTGACTGTGATACACCACTATAGATACAATCACCTAAAGATCTAAGCATATAATAATATTTTACTTTTGAGTATTCTGTCTAAAAATTATTATGAGGAAAATAATAATATAACAAACTGAGAAAAAAAATTGTAGAGCAAAACTATAGCCTCGTAAAACGATAGGCACGTAGTCGTGTTCCATTCCAGACTAAGGCCATCCGGATTTCGGTTTACCAGTTTTCCGAAATCATTCGAGACGAGTTTTGGAAAGTTTCCTTAGGCCCTAAATACACGTTGCCCAAAACCGTAACAGATTTCATGCCATTCTCTGTTTTAGTAACCGTTTTCTCTACGGTAACTGAGCATGGATATGAAATCTGCCACGTTTTGAGCTTCGTGTATTTGGAGCTTTAATACATACCAAACACGATTATCTCTCTTGATACCTGCGTACCTTGTACCAATGTGTTAAAGCTGTTTTTGGCACGTAAAACTTACAGTAAATAAATAAGTCAAAAATACTTTCAACTTCTTACGTAGGAGATTTCTAGTTTGCGTGGAGTCGCGCTTGGCGCAATGGCTATACAGCAATCGCCTCTCACCTAGGCGATACGGATTCGATTTCCTACAGCGTCGGTCCAAGGTTTTTCGCAATTGGGAATCGTGTCGGACGATGCCACTGATCGGAGAGTTTTCTCAGAGATCTCCCGTTTCCCCCACCTCTTCTGTTCCAGTGTTTCTCCACATACACACATCATTACTACGTTTATAGTAACAAAACAATCCGGGCTGAACTAGGAGTGAACTGAAGATTCTTAATTTAAATTTTACTTTAAATAAATTACTGCCGGACTGAAGTAGGAATGGAGTGAGTAATCCAGTCCAGTCGGCGAAGTGGACTGAAGTGTAGAATCCGGATTGAAACATTTACTTTAAACACCTATCAGACTGAACTAAACGAAAACGAAGCAGTTGCCACGTTGGATCGTTTATTTAGTTATGTAAGAGGTTATAATCGTCCTGACTCCTGGGCTAACTAAATAAAACAGTTTCCTGCTATGAAAATAATATAAAGTGTCAAATAAATCAAAATTAATATTCTGACGAGTGAATTCAAACCAAATAACTAACAAATATTCGCCTCTTGCTTTGTTAACAGTCATTTGTTCTATAGTCCAATGTTTCACAAAGAGATGTCTCTAGACAAGGATTCAACCCATGTTTACATGTCAATCTGGATCGAAAACTTTACTACAAGCGTATTTCAGTCCACTTTCACCTTAGGTTCACTCCATGCTGAATCCTGTCCTGTTCATCCCAGTCCTATATTTTACTATAAAAGCACTACATGTCACCCTCGCCAGTACTAAAGACCTAAATGTTAAGTACTGACCAAAATCTTTTCACATGACTTCTAAATTATACTCCATTTCAGATAAGTTTGGATAAATCTGACAGCATCTTATGGGCAATAATTTGTAATATTTTGTTATTTGTGTCACTACACAATACAAACTTTGCAGTACAAATGCTGAAATTGACATCTCAGCTTCATTTTAAAGCTAAAAATGTCTTGCATTGTGCAACAAATTACAAAATACTGAAAATTATTGCCCATATGTTATCGTCAATTTTTTCCAAACTTATATGAAACGTCAAAGCAAAAACGGAACCCATAAATAGTCAAATGATGAATTAGGTTTAAAAAAAAACGTAGTAACTGAACTGCAACTCATGATTTAAAGATCAGTTCAGAAGTTCTTGCCATTATTAAAAGTACTAGGTGTAAAAGTTTAGCCGAGGGTGGAACTCACACTACCCACATAATAACGATTTTCCCCCCTCGTCCTTTTGTTGTGTGGGAAGATTAGACTACATTATGCCATACACCACCGTGAAGTTTTGAGGGGCAGTAAAGCCACGGAGGAACACATTCTTTAATGAAACGCGGGACGTGGAAAGGCGTGTAAGGGATGAAGACGCTAAGAAAAGGAAAGTGTGGGGGTTGGTTTACCGCAAGAGTTGGGACTTTAATTTTGATGGCACTCCTAAATAACCCCCTGAAACCAGCCTGCTGCCTCTTTTTCTTTGGCCGAGGAATTTTACGTCAGAAAAAGCTTAAAAACTTAGCAGGAGCCGTTATTATTTTTGCCTCCCTGTTTTGTTCGAAATTCGTTTACATATTGTGTACCAAAATGTAGGAAATATTTTAAACTGGAGGACGACACTTTAGCAAAAAACAGACTAACACACAGCTATAATAATTTACACTGTGCTCTACAAAAGCTGTGAACTAACTTTTTCTTTCTACTGGCTTCTTTGTCTTGTAAAAAGAAAATGCGAAGGGAAGTTAAAAAGAGTGCCGGAAAAATGCAAATAAATTTGGTAACATTCTTGTTTATGTGCTAATAGGAATTAGGTATGCTGGTTACTATTCCTACAGTAAATTTTAAGATTTGATACTTTCCATGTATTTCGTAAGAATTTATTAGAAATTTTCTAAGATTTGTTTCGTGTAATGAAACAGCAGTGAAAGTCTTTTCCACGGAAGATTTTTCATTTGTAAACTGAACGTTCTTCACTTAATACAATTACAAGCTATGCGACAGTAAATAATGTCAATTCGGCTGACTGTATAACGACGTTCATTTTGTGCTTCTTAAGTGTCACAACTTCTATATACATGCCAATGTACTGGTGTGCAGTAATTGAGTCGACAACACACATTCCAACGAATTTCATCACAAGCCCGTAATTCAATCGAATAAATTGCAGTAAAGATATACATGCAGGATGGCTTAAACTAATAAGGCATATTCTACACATATCTACCAACACTGGCACAATAAATGTTAGCAGGCCGCGTAATCATGCGTGGTACGTACGTTCGGAAATGAGTGATTGAGAGATTTTGGTCAGCGCTCAACGTCGCAGTATTAAGGGGAGGTGACATGAAATTTGTATGGAGCAGCACCGGAACGAGAGGGCGGGGAAAACGGGATATCTCCGAGGATACCCGCCGACCAGCGGAATCGTCGGGCACGGTTCCCTCATGAGAAAATATGGGGACTGATCCCGCTGGGAAACGAACCCGGATCGCCTTGGTGGGAGGAGAGAGGTCTGACACCTTGGCCACCGCGGCCCCGGCTACTGCCTTGAAAAAATCAGTCAACATGGAGAAGACGATTTTAAACGAAACTGCCAGACATATTTTTTTATATCTGCTCTCGGTTAGACGTGAAATATTATGTAGTAATGACATGCAGTCTGAAATGTGATACTAATATCAAATGTTAATGATTATAGAAGTAATAGTTATGAACACCACACATCAACCTCACATACATAAATTTCTAGAATAAGGTAGCAACCTGATATGATATAAAATAACACAACTGCACATAGACAAAAACTTACCATATTTCTGCTACCCAGATGTCAGGAAATACTATCAATAAATCAGCACAAAATGTTGACAAAATTTGGAATTCTCTATTCCTATTAAATGACTGGGAATCAGCTTGTACTATGAACTTTGATTTTAATAGCATGGCTTAAAGTTAAATAAACATATTACAAACGAGAAATATAACTTTAAATTAAGAGCCACCAAATTTAGTATAATAGCAAAATTTTGTGTGCAATTTAAAGTTAAGATTTAACAGAGTAGCCAGAAATTATATAAATTAAAATATTATTCAATTAGTTCATAATCTCAGCCAATTAAAATTGTTCAATTTGTCCCTAGCCATCCTAAAAAAATAGTTTTGACTGGTAAAATAAAAAAAGCCTTTATAGGCAACCTTATAAAAACTTGAGCATTGTAAACTCTTTACTTCAGGGCAGATCTTGTGGGCGAAATATTTTTGTTTAGTCCAGACAAATAGGTAAAAGTAAAAATTTTGCAATAGTCCTAAACAATGTTCTTAAAATGCGTCGTGAACGTCAACAGCGACTAGCCCGTTTAAAATACGTCTTTCCCTTAACTGAATGTTGCCGAACGATGATCTGGTCGTCTTACTCTCTGCTGGTCTGCTGACATGCTCCAGCATTGCTGATGACATCTCGGGGATCCTCCCTGTTTAGAGTCACGGCCCTTGTGCACATATAAAGTCCTTCAGCACACCCGCAGATTCGCGGGAGTAAAATTAATTATTATTTCGCGGCTGCACGATCCAAGGTTTTCTTCTGCTCTTGATTTTACTACACGAGCCCGTATTCGCTACATGGCGACTTGGGACAAAGTCTCGGCACTCGTAAATTATTTAATTTTAGGCCCTAGAGCCGAACTCAAAACTGTGAGCCCTCTCTCCTATAAGACGCGACCCAAGATGGCTTAAAATTCATCTCCTCCGGCATCTTCACAAAAACCGAAAACAAAAAAACACTTAATTACTGTCCAAAAATCGGCTAATCACGTCTCGCAATTTTTAAATTTCGTGCCATTTGTTGCGGCGTCGCTAGCTTGGTTACTGTTGCCAACCAGTCATAGAGTATTATTCCTAGAATGTTTTGTTTCCAGAACAAACTTGCGTGAAAATAAAATAAACATCTTGGATTGATATATAAATAAAGATAATAAATAAACATCACTATAAATTACTTTAAATATACCTCGTCAATTAATATGGCTGTTCAAGTTATCTGTGAATTTACGTTAATAAAAACAAATATTATGTGGCTCGTTAAATAAAGTAAATAATCACGAAGGAAAACAACAGCTGTTGTAAACATCATGAAAATACGTTAGTGAACGGTACAATTAATATCTATCAAAAAAAAAAAAAAAGGATAAACTAGTGAGCATGGCCTTAAGAAGCGTCCCTATAGTCAATAAATTACCACCATTTCAGGATGTTGTGTTTATTATAATTTCTCAAATAATAATATACCTACGACAGTAAAACATTTTTGAGGCATGCGCAAAAGCCGTATCTATGTTACTAGAGTCGAAGTTTTGATGCTGGAATATCAATACGATTATGAAAAAATTGGGATTTCAGCGAAATTTTAGAATGTAGCGCCGTCTATTTATAATACATATTTTTCTATTGAACAAAAAATTTAACCATAGTAACCTATATGCGTCCTTGGTGATCTGTATTAAAACCCTTTAGTAACTTTTTTTTTGTGAGGAAACCGACTAAAAGGGAAGCGTGTTTTCGAATTTTCTGTCTCGTTTTCTCTTCTACACTCACAAATACTCCACACCAGCTAATGTCATCTCTTGGTTTCCACCCTCAGTGTGTCTTCTCAAACGAGAACACGACTAGTTATCGCTCAGTGTTTACATCCGTCTGCCGCTCGCTTAGCTCTCATTTATGTAGGGACTCTCCTTAAGGGCGTTCACGTGGCAAAAATGCAAAATTTTATATTTGCTAGACATACTGTTAGTTTTATAGACATTACTTTTGACTACGTTTTCCACTCGTAGACATTTTTAAAGCTCTCATAGTTTTCCCATAGCTGTATGCCAAAGTCAGAATTTGCAAGTTACAGAAACATAGGTATAACAAACCCCAAGTGACTTACTCGAATGAAATAATTTACACTGAAATGAGATATAATATTGGCGCTTTGCTAAGAGATTTAAAAACACACAACATAGTCATTTTGTCTTTTTAAAAAATTGCCATAGATGAGGTAAATTTTCGTCATTTTCGGATTTTTTTTGAAAGTACAAAGGAATTCCATTCTGTGTTTTAAAATCTTTTAGCATATTGTCCATTATATCTAAATTTAGTGAAAATTATTTCATTCGAGTAAGTAACTTGGTTTTTGTTATACCTATGTTCCTGTAACTTGCAAATTCTGACTTTGACATGCTGCTGTGAGAAGACTATGAGAGCTAAAAAATTTACACAAGTAGAAAATATAGTTACAAGTAACGTCTATGAAACTAACACTGTCAAGCAAATATAAAATTATGAATTTTAGCCACGTGAACGCCCTTAAGGTGGCCGTCTAGGTGAACACATTTTGTGCGTTCGAGGCGTAGAAATGCGGAAGCGATAAGGAAGACACAGCAAGCGTATCACGCCTTTTTCCTAACCTCTAGGCGCAAGTCAATAAACTGTCGCGCAATCTTCTCGCCGACAACGCGCCTGCACGCGCAATTCAGTTCTGAACCCATCATTTGACTAATTATTAAAGACAAAGGTGTATCGTACACACCGATACCATCTAACAATTCTGCGGCAAGATTTACCTTCCTAAAAACGACAGGAAATAAAACATTTTTGTAATTTTAACTGCCGGAAAATATGCATTAAGGGCGCGATCCACCTCAGTTTTCAACGTTTTTATTCATTTTTATATTTGTACCAGATATTTATTTTCTTATTTTAAACATAACTTGTGACTAAATCTACCACTTAGGAAATTTTGTATCTCTCATAGTTTTTGTGTAATGAGTCGTAAACGTCAAAATTTTCGCTTATACGGTTTTGTGTACGCCACTAAACAAACTGACGTAACAAACAGAAAAAATTCACAGTGTAGAGCAATGACGCAGGCTGTGATTTTACCTACATAAAACCAAAATATAAAACATTTTAGTATTTAATAAAAAAATACTGAATTGTAAAATTAAAATTTAAAGATGTCAAAAAATTTTTAAAAATACAAAAATGTATTTTTTTTTTTTTGGTTTTTATATATGTCAAATCATAGCCTACGACATTGTTCTACACTGTGGAATTTTTTTCGGTTTGTTATGTCAGTTTGTTTTAGTGGCGTACATAAAGCCGCAAGGAGCAAATTTTGAAGTTAACGACTCATTACGCAAAAACTATGAGAGATACAAAAATTTCCTAAGAGGAAGATTTAGTCACAAATTATGTTTAAAATTAGAAAATAAATATCTGGTACAAATATAAAATAAATAAAAACGTTGAAAACTGAGGTGAACGTCCTTATTTATGCTATTTTAGTAAGTTTTATTTTGTAAATCCTAAAAGGTAATAGACATTGCAAAACTGTTACTAATCATGTTGGAAATTGTTTTTACTATGTCGCCTAATATTTTCAAAACAAAAATTTTAATAATTTTCGCTAATTAGGGACTTAAAAGAAAGTTTGTTTAAGTCGATAACTAGGCAAAATTATAGAAACTTATGCTTAAAAAAATAGGCTACGTGGTAAAAACTGTTTCTAGCATGTATGTGTAACGGTTTTGTGGTATGGGCTCCTTTTCAGGATTTAAAAATTTTAACTCGCCAAAACAGCATACATAGGACCCGTGACCTTAAGAGCGTTCAAATGTGGAAAAATCATAATTTTATATTTGTATAAAATTGGGTTACGTTCGTAGACACTATTTGAGAGTATTATTTTCCTCATACAAAAAAATTTAGCTCAGCCAGTTTTTTCCATTATGTCAGTTCAAAGTAAAAATTTGCATATTTTTACTTCATGCAAAACTTGAAAACCAATAAACATAATGAAATTGAAAAAAAAATCACATCAAGACTACATGCCACGGTGTACAGCTTTAAGCATATAGAAACCCTTCACATAAACATTTTGTATTTGTAAAAAATGTTTTAAAAGTAATAAAATTTAGCAAATTTTAGAAAATTTTTTTAAGTATAAACATTTTTTGTAAAGGATTTCTATATGCTTCAAGCCGTATACCGTGGCATGTAGTTTTGATGTGATTTTTTCCATTTCATTATGTTTATTGGTTTTCAAGTTTTGCATGAAGTAAAAATATGCAAATTTTGACTTTGAACTGACATTATCGAAAAACTGGCTGAGCTAAATTTTTTTCATAAGAGGAAATAATACTCTCAAATGGTGTCTACGAACGTAACCCTATTTTATACGAATATAAAATTACGATTTTTCCACAATGAAAAGTGTTGAACTTAAAATCTGTATGTACACGTAACGTTATTTAAATGATATTCGTAAGCAGACGTAAATTCCGTGCGATGAGCAATTTTCGAATAATTTAGTAACTGTCGAAGCTTTACACACTGAATTGCTTGCCGGCTTTTATGCATAACCCCTGTGCTCGAGCAAACCTGATTACGTTATTGAAATTCTGCAATGCGCAAAAATGAACTAATGTAACTGAGTGCTAACAAACTTTTTATAGTACTATCCGAATGATATCGCAGTTAATTAACATTGTGTGTACAGTTAGGTTAAGCGGGAGAGATAGTCCACATCTTCATTTCTTGTACTTTCTGTTTACAACTTTAATTTTGGGTAAATTGACACCATTAGTTGTGACGTCACACGAGAGCACTGGTTTCAAACGAATGTTTGTTTTGAAAGTTTAGCTTTGGTACATAAATTGAAGTATTAATTATCAGTTAACTTAATTCAATCGTTTTGTAATTGCTTATCTTTGAATTGCAAATAAATTGTACTATTCAAACGAGAACAAACATGCAAGTTCACCTTTAGGTTAAGTAATCTCGTCGCTACTTACACAAAAATAACTCCGAGTAAGCTTCAATTTTATCTGTTAGGCTTTGTTCATAATTTCTATGATTTTACTTATTTAAAAAAAAAAAAATAGAATCTACCCAATTTTTCTTAGGGCTGTAAAATTAGGTCATTGTTTATCATGTGCCGAGAATATATCTGTTTGGAACCAGCGCCGTCGTGTGATGTCACACTAATGGTGTCCATTAATGGAACTTTACGATATATGCACAAAAGGATACACATGTATAGAATTTTAGACATTGTTAATCTTTTCTTGCCGTTACTGTTGTTACAGACCTAAATGCAGCTAGCAAATTCTTCTTACTTTCCTAACTGCAAACAAATCTGTAATAACAGTAAAGACAAATCAAGTTTTATTATGTCTAAAATTCTATCAGTTGTATTTATTAAAAATTAAAGTTCTAATACAAAATACAAAAATTCAAGCATGCAATCATTTATCCTCTAAAGCCACAGCTAGAAGAAGCAGTTTTGACCTTAAAATAATCAAACGGCGTAAAATATTCAAACAGATGACTTGGAAAAAAAAGTACCTTTTCCTGTGACTGGTTTGAATGAAAAATAAAGTACGCACGCTTGTTATCTTCAGCAATAATGTAAGTGTTTGTTCGTGTGATCGTAAGGCAGTCAACTGACACAGTAATCGATACTCAGTAGAATAGTAGCGAAGGACTTTAGGTGTATAGGAAATCCTTCAGAGATATCTTCTAAGAATTAGTTGAATATAATGTCTGGTAACAGATTACTAACAGCATAAGTCATTACATTCCAATAAATGTGTAATTGCTTTTAAACACTTAAGTATTCAAGTTTCATCGTGCCTGTGAACGTATTTTGCACGACCGAGGACTGGAAGTGCGAAAACACTAAGGTCGAAGCAAGCACACGCATCATGCCTCACATTGATCCTTATGGACGAGTAATTTAACTGCTGGCGTGCAATCTTCACGACTGCGTCAATATCTCGACTCTTTGAGACCTTCCGTGCAGACCAAAATAATTTTGTATTAAATGTGATTATGTGCTTTAGGCAACTATACCTTGTTTCAAGATTCGGCACCAAACCGTCCATTAAAAAAAATAGTAGTAATAATAATAATACAAATAAAAAAATGCAACCACGAAATCGGCAATTGTCGCCCTTTCGGCTCCGATAAAAGGCACAGTCAACGATTTCGCATGTACAGAAAAATATTTTCTCGTTCAAAATGTATGAAAATTAGGAAAGTTACACATTTTTAAAGCTTGTGATGTGAGAAATGTGGAAATCAACGTTTAAATCCGTACAGCCACCATTTAGAAATTTCAATATAGCGGCTATAAATAAAGTTTTCTTCAATTCGGAGTTTCAGTTTCGTATAGAAACGTAATACTAAGCACACAGACACGTACGCAATCATATTCAAAGAACTCAACAATTTTATCAGGGATAGCTGTAAAACCAATTAAAAACCAAAATGTACAATGTTTTTGGCAAGGGGAACTTCTAACGATATGTCAAAATATTAAATTTTGTTATTAATTTAAATTGTTGAGAAGTCAGTGGCGGTGATAATACTGGACAGAGCAGCTTAGAAAAGGCAAACCTATCGACAGCAAGAACATCTTTGAAAAAAATATTATGTTGTGAACGTAGTAGCTGCGTTAATATTTTGCTAAATTATTGAAAGTCTCGCTCATAAATTCGTAAAAAAAAAAAAAAAGAAAAAAAATATTACTGAAATTTTATTTAAAATTTACATTCCTCCCTTTTTAATGGTTAGATTTAAGGAAACCTTTATTTTTGGGCGACTACTTTGAAATTTCACAAAGTCAGTGTACGCAAACGTAAACACAGATTTTTTGGTTGGTGGTATTACACGCCTTATAAACATTTGCCACTGTTAATCTCCATAAATCCTGAACGGAAATGCATAAGGAACTTGAATGACAAGTGGAGGATTTGAAATAGGTATGCTATACACACGTACCGTTCTTCACTTATCCTACAAAGACATCACTCACACACTCTGACATGGACTGCTCACGATAATGTGCGAGTACTGCTGAAATGTTTCTTTCAGCCATTTTGTAATCTTCTTTAATATTTTTAACATTAAACTTCCTGAAATTAAAAACCAGTGTAAACGTTTCACCACTATCAAAACATAACATCTTTGGCCACAATGAAACACAGTTTTTGGATGTTATATGTGTTGGGGAGAGCTCAGTTTAAAGTGAACAGACTATAAGGGGTTTCCGAATTTAAACTTCTATCGCCAGAAGTTATGCACAACACTTGGACGTGTGGACAGACGGTAAGTTCTTATAGAACTCTAAATCTGAATGAGTGAATATTCACTGATTCACGCTGATGGACGGAGTAGTTTCAACAGTTTGAATAAGTGAAAGTAGTCACTGTTTAATTTGTGAATATTCACTGATTTCCTTCAAGAGTGTCAACATCTCACTAGTGAATCAGTGAATATTCACAGGTTTTTCCAGTTGTTTTCAAAGAACAGTTTTCACTCATTGAATCAGTGAAAAATTACTGGAAAATCTGTGGACATTCAATAATTAATTTGTGGAATGTTGGCACTCTTTAGCGGAATCAGTGAATAGTCACCGATTTCACAGTGGTTTCTCACTGATTCAGTTTGTTGAAACTGCTCCATCCATCGGCGTGAATAAGTGAATTTTCACTAATTCAGATTTAGAGTGTATAAAATGCCACACAAAACCGCTCGACGTTATGCAACTATAACACGTCTGGCTCTTATTCGGAAGGTCTCTTGCTCGATTCCCGGCTCTGGCCATTTTTGTTTTGCTTTTCCATTGTTTCTCGAAGTCACTCCGGGCGAATTCTGGAATTGCCCCATAAGGTGACCGTCTTATGAAGAGCGTGCGCAATTTTTCCTCTCTAACGTTTCTACTGTGTGACTTCAATTGCTGATACTTTAATTTTTTGAAACCGTCATTGTGTCAAAGTGCTACGTAATTGTAGAGCCTCGATTTCGAACGAATCCAACGTATATAACTTGAGAAACAACAGTCTTGAAAAGCCGATTTTAGCCAATAAAACTTGTAACGTACTTCGTGTCTTAAAATCATTTTCACAAGTAGTCTGAATTGTGTATTCGTAGATAAGCAATGTGTACGCACGATTACTGGTCTCTGAGAAAAACAAACTCCGAATACGCTGCACTCTAAAAATAGTTTGTAAATTTGCCACACGTGCGTATAGGAGCGCTAAGAAAGTAGGCATGGTAGAATAGTTTCCCAGACATCCATGGTAGCACTCCTAATTTTTTTTTTATAAAACTGTCAAATGTATACTGA
Organism: Medauroidea extradentata; assembly: GCA_003012365.1. Lineage (NCBI taxonomy): Eukaryota > Metazoa > Arthropoda > Insecta > Phasmatodea > Phasmatidae > Medauroidea > Medauroidea extradentata. The sequence goes on from PNEQ01049094.1 coordinate 14,322, forward strand.
AGTTATCAGACTTGTATTGTCACAAGTGTAAAAATTTTCGTACTTACAATGCGGAAATACGGCAACTGTCCCACATTGTGTTTAGGTTAATTACTTCCTAAATATTTTAGGAAATTTTTTTACAGTGTGCACGCGATTCGAGCGCCAACCAGGCGCCCGCCTTAACAAAGATCATGACATATTTCTCTCTCAATTCCTGTTAACGTGCCAAGTTGTGTGTTATTGTTTCTTATTACGTCGCTGTCGACGAGAGCACACTTACTGTACGTGTAGACATCACAGATGACACACACACACACTCATATATATATATATATATATATATATATATATATATATATATAGAGAGAGAGAGAGAGAGAGAGAGAGAGAGAGAGAGAGAGAGAGAGAGAGAAAGGTAACAACATACAAGTAAGGAAGACAAGTACGCAGCAGCGAAATTGAATAGTATATGAAGGAGGAAAGAGGGAGTTGAATTGATTGTTTTAATAAATTTTATGTTTTTACGAGATACGGTTCATTTTCTACACATTAATTTTGACTATTTTTTGCAGTAATGAAGATTTTCTTGCTAGGTTTTAAAGATTATGCGTAAGGAATTTATTCCACCCTGAAGAACAGTGCCACGGACTACGACAAGATATTTATAAAACGTCGTGTTGAATATTTTCCGATCATTTCGAAACATTTCCCATTTTCAGCAGTATTTATTTACAAATACGAAACAAACTCATTGCGGTTTCTTATACATATCTGGCTGTAGTCGGTGACACTGTTATTCATTGTGAATGGTTTCATTTGTGTGAGTCAGTTGGTTCTTATTTCTAGCATAAGACCGTTTTACGTACGTTATTGATTTTGACGTGCCATTTTGCAGAAACAATGGAAGCTAAATAATTTTCTTTAGAGAGAGAAAAAAAAGACACAACGTATGTCTACAAAACAAACCATACCTCGTATAGTACAAATATGAAAACAAAATTTTTGGTGCACTCCCCTTTTAACATGTCATCATCGTGCGATGTGAGAGAGTTGAAGGGAGGTTTTTTTTTCTTCACTCGGACTACCAAGAAACGTGCTCGCCTTCACGCCAGTCTTTTATCCGGGCACATTTTTCACCTCGCAACAAGATGAAGCAGGGGTTTCACAGTTGTGGTTGACTCGTTGCCAAGCACAAGTCTGCCTCTGGTTCCTTCTCCACACTTCTCCCCCCCCCCCCTTTCCCGCGGCACACTTCACCCAGTCCAAGGCTCTCAGCGCTCGCGTGCTGAATTAGCCTCAGTCCTGGACCCATGCAGCTTCCTCCTGTCAGACAGAGCAACAACGGCGTATATCCACAAGACGCGCACTAGGGCCTACAATGGCTAGTTGAAAAAAAAAAAAACGTAGCCAATGTATGCCAGTATAATCGAGGCACACACATTTCAAACTATCAAAGGAATTTAATTTCGCTAGTACTTAACCAGTTTGGCTAAGAAGTCCATTTTAAACGTCCTGGAAACGATAATAATGTGATGTCTGTATTTGAGGCAGTTTAGGCAATTTTGCCTTTTCCTATTCTGAACATTTTTCAACAATCCCGCACAAAGACTGCAATTTATACAAATTAAAATTAATGCCACTAAGAACAGAAAATTACAATAATGTACCTGTACCGAATATGGCCCGCTTAAGATTCACAAATCATGTGTGTCTAAGTCATTAATTATATTACTAATATAACACATGGATGATGTAAGACAGATATTTATGGACGGTGTATGTTCATACTGGAGACTAGTGTGTATCGATACCACATCGATCTCGGCATTGCCACACAATGACGACTATAGTGAATGTGAGATTTTTAGTCAGTGCTTAACATCGAGGACTTCACTGGTGGGGGGAGGGGGGGTGACTCGAGGTGAGTAGAGAGCAGCGCCGGAATGAACGGGTGGGGAAAACGGGAGATCCCCGAGAAAACCCACCGACCGACGGCATCGTCCAGAACGATTCCCACATGCGAAAATCCGGGGACCGACCCCACAGGGAAACGAACCCGGATCGCCTTGGTGGGAGGCGAATGGTCTGGCCACTCGACCACCGCAGGCCCCAATGACGACTAGTGGTCCATGTTGAGAACTGGGTCATATTCAGTACAGGTACCTTGTGTTCTAAATAACTACAGAGATTAAATGTAAAAATGTAGAAACAAAACGCAAAAACAAAGAAATGTACCTAATAGTCTGAATAAGAAACATAGGAACTTAATTTTCGGGCGGCTCAAAATGGCCAAAAGTGGGGTTACCAGACTGCCGTTTCTGGAAAAAATCAAAAACTCTATTAGAAAAAAACAACTATAGAAACAAGCGTTGGACTTTGAACTATGCTGCCCATACATAAAATAATGTGGTCACCGCTTAAAGTCCCATAGGAAAAAGGAAAATAGTAAAGCACTGCACACCAGCTGAGGGGCTTGCACGGAGAGGCGATAATACATTACATACGTCGGTCAACTGCAACCTTACCGCTCCTGCCTCACACACACACTAACACAGCCTATCTAGGGAGGTCCGTTAATGTCTCATAGAGGCGAATTGTCGGCGATAATACTGCATGCCAGTTCAGTGACTTGCACCTAAGAGGCTAGCCTGAGGGCGAGTAGTTAGAAATAATTCGTCTGTTAAGTCAGTGTTTGCGCTTTTCTGCTTAAATAACTCTACACACACACACACACACACACACATATATATATATATATGTGTGTGTGTGTGTTGTCATGAACCTACGTTTGAATTTAATCATATCAAAAGTCTTCGAAGAGCGAAAAAAAAAAAAAAAACCTGAAAATCGTTCAAACGCCATTGGTAGGGTTCCGTCGTCCAGTGTCCGTAAGAGTAAAGAAGATAATTACATCCTAGTATCTGTATTTCAATTATTTTTGCATTTGACGTGTGCAATAATTTCACACTACTTCAGATACAATTTGCGTATTATCGGCTTACAACGAGCGTGATCGTGAGCTAGAAGTGTCACTGGCTCTAAGACCGACATACTGCTTGCTTACCACTTGTCACGTCGCTCAATAGGCGTCTGTCTTCCTCTCTAGGACCATAAGTTTCTTACAGCCAGAGGGGGCTTGTACCACTGTTGCCTGCGCGCACGCGATGTCTTCCCGTGCGAATGCCGCAAACGACCCGCGCAGGAAGACCTCCTCCTCCCTACATTTACGTCGTGAAAACCAATTTACGTCGGGAAGATTAAGCTCCCCTAATCGGCCGTGTCGAAGATAACTCCTCCCGCCGAGAGGAACCGCGGGGCGAAGACGGGGTTGTTCACGAGCCGCGACGCGCGTGTTCGTGCGCCGTGGCGAGACGTCCGTGCTCTTACGACGAGGGCAGCTTGTCGCCCTACTCGAGGTGACCTCACTGGCCCTCTGGGTGTCAGCCAACCCTCCTCCCGCCACAACACCTTTCCTTACCATGACTCTAGTTCCAGAGTCGCAGCCGACGATGTATTCGCGTTCCCAGGCAGGGAGAGAAATTATTTGACTGTCGCCCTTCGTGTTTTTTTTTTCGACTCCTCCGATCTCCTCTGTCCTTGTAGTTCCGGTCGTTTAACAGCCCCGCTAGCTGCGACAGCAAAACAAGCGGGCACGAGTGCGCGCCGGAATTTATGAACAGTTTAGTTGGCGATTCTCGAAGTCCTCGGCCTCACGCCATTTATTCGGCGGCTATAGGACTAGCGACGCGGGCGGGATTAGTCACCGTCTTTACCGTGCCCAGCGTCCGCCTCGGCTGCTAGAGGAGTTAGGAAATTTGCATAAGAAAGTACAAGTCCCGCAGCCTAGGAAAGGTTTTGAGAGAGTGGCGCAGCGGACGTAAATGGTATCTACTGCTCAGCTACCCGCCCCACATTTCCCCACACAGCCAGTAAAAGGGGAAATGACGGAGCCCTGACTGTGGCATTATCAGCTACAACCAATCAGCAGATGCGCGCACACTCGCTGGTTAGGGCTAGGAGGGGGTGGGGGGAGTCCTTCTCTGCATGTCACCAGGACTTTTCCTAGCTCGCATGACTTATAATCCTTGTGAACTATTATTTATTTCTCGGAACTTCATGATTTTCAGTTCCGTTAACGGACGTAGTCTTACACGCGAAATTGTGGTAACAAGGTACAAGTATGAACCTACTTTTCCCCATATAATCTTGGTGCAATGAAAATTAAATTTTGAGTTTAATTTTATGTATTTTTTATCTAATATATAATATTCTCGTGTCACAGTGTTTGTTTCCATACTCCTCCGAAACGGCTTAACCGATTTCAATGAAATTTTGTATATACATTCAGTAGGTCTGCGAATAGGTTTTTATCTCTTTTTATACTCCTAAGTGCTCCTAAGTTTCCACTAATATTTTTGCTTCCAATTTAACCCAGAATTCACGTGGTGCACATAATACGTTTGTTTCTGGACACCCTGCTGTATGATCTTAGGAGAAGCCACTAGCAAGACTTCATTTGTATAAACAGCGTTTACGACTGTATTCGTACCTCTGGGAATACGGATGTTTTCCAGGAAAATAGAAAAATTGTTATCTGTAAAGAATACGTTTGATTACGTCTCATCGTGGGCTATAAAAGTGAAAATCTATTGCAAACAGTTGGAAATGACATTTTTAGGAATTCGGCGTTTATTCTCCTGAAGATAAGGAAGAAAAGTATAACCTGACATCTGTAGTTCAGTTCTTCGGCTTTCGACATTTGCAATAATGTCACACTTGTGCTTTATTGGACTACAACGAGCGCCACTGATGTGGAAACACGCAGGCTCTAAGAACCACTCTTTGCTCGATCACTGCTTGCATCTTCGGCCCTAAGCGCAAGGCTGTATCTTGGCGTATGTCTTCCTTTTGAGGCACTCTCATAAGAGAACTAGATCCTCTATAAACACGACAGTGAAATATAACCAGGTTCTAGATCGCCAGTGTGGCACGGAATTTACAGGCGTGCTATGGCGTTCTGCTATTATGTTACTAGATAAAGGTTACATACCAGGATATGTTGATGTAGCCATATTGAATGTTGCTCGAGAGGAGAGGTTGGTGAAAAAGGGGTTGGGGCCTTAAGATTTCTGGGTGACGTCATCGCGAGGCAAGTACGATACACTTTGTCCTTCCTTATTTCAGTTCTTTTTTCGACGGAGCGACTGGCCTCCCGAAAATGACACGCCCACGTAAACAAAGTTAATATGTTGTAAACTCGAGTTTAAACTCTCCTCGAGACAGGCGAACATAAAAAAAAAGCGTCCTGGCGCTCGGATAAAGGCGTGCCATAAATTCCTAACGTTTGGAAAGGGAACGCCAACGCTTTGGGAATCAAAAGTTGAGGGTGATGGGGGGGGGAGAGGATTGGCATTAATTCATACTCACAGATTCATGTAATAACAGGCGACCCATGCAATATAACAAGACGTCCAACCTCTCCCTCCCCCCTCACGGTCCTAGCTCTCGTAGTCCCTCACTCAAGTCAAACTCCAACGCTCCAACCGTCCGGCATATGAGGACCGGGAAATGGCGGTGTAGTGATGGGGGAAGGGGGGATCGACGGAAGAGACAGTACATTACGACGTCGCCCTGTCCGTAAGTCAAGGAACGGCCGCTGTGGGCCCGATAGCGTCCCGTGCCAGAGTAAAACAGGCCGCCGCCTCCATAAATCGACTTGTTTGACACAAGTTTTCTAATTTAATGGCTGTGTTTACGCGTGTAGCTGTTTTGTAGCGGCTCTCGCGGCGCGGCTTCATAACTCTGCCCGGGGACCGCCACCTGCCGCCCCTAAATTACCCCACCCTCCTCTCTACGAGGCCCTTGCTTCTTCAGCGCCCACAGTTCTTGTGGCCCCTTAATCCTCGCGGAGAGCGAAAACGACGTCTCCGTCACGTTCCAAGCCGTCACTCCGTAATCCGCGACTGCTGTGAGTTAAGTATGGGGCGCGACTGAAGTGTTGCCAGATATTATGTAACGGATATAAGTGAATTATAGTATGACGCAAATAACAAATACCGTGGTAGTCGACAAGGAGGTCGTTAGAGACGGTGAAACACAACTCCTTGTACAATGAAAGGAGCTGGGAGAGGAGTCCGTCATGACCTTTGTTTTTGTACCACCCCAGCATTCACCTGGAGTGATTTCGGTAATTCATGGAAAACCGAAATCAGGATGGTCGGAGCCGGGGATCAAACCTGAGTTCTCCCGAATGCGATTCGAACTTGTTACCGTTGCACCACCTTCATCGATGAACATATGTCACATTCCCCTTATAAGATGTTTGAAAGAACTGTGCAATGGGAGTGCATGACTGGATTTAGTTATTATACAGACTGTCTGACTATTATTGGTACGAATGAAAGGGACGAGTACAGGACAATGATACAAGCAAATAATCCCAGTAACCATATATCCGGAAACCAGTTGTTTTCCCGGTAAGACGTATTACGACTGAGGACATGAAAAACTCATACTACAGTCACTAAGGATTCAAACTGCAAAGCACTTGAGTACCTAGTGGACACACAGCTGTCTGGCTGAGGATACGCTTCGTGTTCCATTGTTGCACCGTTGGAACTGGAGCGTAACGCAACAGTGTTGTAACGTTGGCAACTGCATTTGTACATACGTCGTATCGGATAAACCATTAGGTTCCGGATCTACGTCTATAGGACTATTTGCTTGTTTCATTCTGCTCTATTCACCCCTTTCGCCAGTTTACAGTACTGTCGTGCGCGTAGAGTCTAGGGTGAGGCGTGATACACACTCCGTGTCGCTCTTATCGCTCCTCATTCATGGCCTCTAAGGTGCAAAATACTTCCATTCCACTGTTTTGGAATTTGTAGTATTTTTACCTTTAATATGTCTGATTTAGATTTACACAGTTAGCAATAATAGCTTACTATTGCTTATATTATATCTGTAACTACCTGCAGGGGAAAATGACGTGTTTCTATCCGTTGGTTACTTACGAAAGGCAGTGAAGGTGTAACGATGTGATAACACCTGAGAAGGCAATATCTGTACCGCAGTTCCTACTCTGAAGAAGGTTTGATGTAACATTTATTAAATATCAGGAGAAAAAAACTGAATTTCAAATCACATCTAATGTTCTTCCAAAAAAAAAAAAAAACCTGACAATTCGACCGAAAATATTTACGTTCGAATGCAAAGTTTCTCTTTCGGTAACCTGCGTTCATGAGCAGAGGCATAAAAACAAAGTTGTTCGCCCCTAATGTCACTTTTATGGGAATTGTACATCCAACTTAATTCTACGAATGTAACCATTTATTCAAAACACATTTTACGGAATTCATGGCAGAAGTTGAAGAACTTTAAGATGGCGGCTACTGGTATGCCTCAAAGGCGTCGCCTAACTGGGCGTTATGGGAGCTATATGGACGACCTTGAAGCGGGTATCAAATACTGCATCGCCACAGCGAGCTAAGCGCTAAAATAGCGTGCAAGATTCACTCCGATTCGTTTTTACTATTGGACTTAAAGCGAGTGAATGACATATTTTGGTCAACGCTCAGCATCGAAGTCTTTAGCACTGGTGAAGGGTGACATGAGGTGACCAGCGGCATCATCCGACACGATCCCCAAATGCGAAAATCTGGGAACCAAGCCCATCGGGAATTGAACCCGGATCGTCTTGGTAGGAGATGAATAGTCAGACCAATTGACCATGGGACTTGAAGCGGTGACCATACAATTTTATTGGTTGAAAGTATGTAACAAAGTTCAGTTCACCGATGTGTTTTCTTTTCGTTCATTGGTACAATAAAAGCATGTGGAATAATTTTGTAAAAAAATTGTATTAATGAACACAATGAAACGCTTTTGGAGCGCGTGATAGGAGACATCATTATGATGAATCTCTAAGCAAACTGTTTATCTTTAAAATCAGTGATTGCTGCGTGTATACTCACATGTCTGCAAACATCTGTTCTGGAAACACCGTTTCTTTCCATGAATGGTAGAAAAACTATTATCTGTAGACATCATTTTTTACTTTTGTCCTATCGTTTGTCATTATAAAGAAAACAAATAGTGAAAATTACGAAGAGTCTCTCGTACCAGGTGCTTGAAATGCATTTCAGCGCGTTCGTAAATTCTATTTTATTTACGAAACTGTTCCACATATGCTTCAAACTGTGACTGAAAGGCAGTTTCAAAACATTACGTCGATTAGAAAAATCATTTCGGAGCCCCTCAAGATGGCTAAAAGCAGCTTTTTCAACCTGTTGGTATCCGAAAAACTACTCACAGCAGGATTCGTGTGAAACTACTGTAGAATCATGCAAAGGATTTAGCTTTATACTTCCAACGAATAAAAAGACGGGGTCTCCCTGAAAGTGCAAGTGAGGCGAGTGATCTACGATATCACTGCACACCGTCTCAGTGTCAGATGAGCCGGTCAACATCGCCCTTGGCGCCGTGCCTCACTCAAGCAAACACACGGTCAGTAGGCGGGCGCCTTAAGGCCTTGTTACAGAGTTTTCCAGTGATTTCGAAAATATTATTTTTATTGTTACCTAACACTCATATCAAAATTTCGCTGCACAGTTTTGTCACTTATATGTTATAATTTGTAGCTGAATTTTTTTGTAGAATTATACTGAACGGTTTTTTAGATTTCATTACCCAAAGTAGCCTACCACGTTTTTCGTCGTGAAAATAAGCAAAAATGCATTTTTTTTTTTGCTGGCGAATGGTACTTTATTTTAAAAAACGCGTCCACAGTATTGTGCATCGTGTGATTGCACATTTACTCAAATTTTTTCAAAATTTTTGGTTAAAAAATATTTGAGTTATTAGCACCAGTCTGAAAAAAACTCGGGAACAAGCCCGTAAGGGTGTTCAGTGGGGAATAATAATAATTTTATATTTGTATGAAACAGTGTTAGTTTTGTAGACGTTACTTGTGAGTATATTTTCCTCTTACAAAAAAAAATTAGCTCAACCAGTTTTCCCACAATGGCATTTCGAAGTCAAAATTTGCATGTTTTTAGTTCATACACCCCCCGAAAACCAATCAACATAATGAAACGAAAAAAATTCACAGTAACAGTACATGTCATGGACTAGGGCTTTACGTATATAAAAATCCAAGACACAATATTTTTATATTTAAAAAACAGTTCCTAAAAGTCGCAAAAAATTTCAAATTTCAGAAATTTTTTTTAAACTACATAACATTGTTTGAATGGATTTTTTTATACTTAAAGTCCTAGCCAGTGACACATAATTTTACTGTGAATTATTTCGTTTCATTATGTTCATTAGTTTAAGGGGGAGTGTGAACTAAAAACATGCCAAATCTGACTTTCAAGTGCCATTATGGTAAAACTGGCTGAGCTAAATTTTTTTGCAAGAGGAAAATGTACTCAGAAGTTACGTCTACAAAACTATCACTGTTTCATACAGATATAAAATTATAATTTTCCCCCGCTTGAACAACCTTAAAATGACATTTTTAGGGCATTAGCCCACATGTCCGTTAAGACAAAGGAGTAAAATACATCCTGGCATTTGTAGTTCAATCCTTTGTGTTTTGACACACGCGATGTCAGCAGCATGTTACAGATCTACTTTGCTTGCTATTAGACTACGACGTCCTCGGTCGATCACTGGCTCTAAGGGCAACTATTACTAGTCCAACACTTGCCCCATCGCCCTTATGCACAGTGCGCTCTGCTGGTGTCTACCTTCTCCTTGATAAAAACTTGGCATCTGTCGCCTTATTGGATTACTTTTCGCTTTTATGAAATTATGAGAAGAAAAATGTGAAAGTTTCCGTTGTGGCATTATAGGACATTTGGATAAAGTGAACACAAAAATTTGACCTTTGAAAAATATCACTATCCGTTACTGAATATAATTCAACATTAACTATAGTTCCCTTAGAGCCTGCATGGTTGGCAGCGAAATTAAGCAATGTAGTTCCACGTATTTTGCTTATTTATATACAACAATACAAAACGTAATGTCTTTGAATTTTTTTTTAACTGGACAGAATAACATCTGTATTATTGTGGACATACACCATTGCAACATTATGTCGTCCCAGAAATATGAGACAAAGCCACTACATTTCGGGAGCTGACATATGCTTCCGTCTCGTATTTCTAGGACGACATAATATTGCAATGAAGTATGTACACAATAGTACAGTAAGTTAATACAGAAAGAAAATCAATCGAAATCGACATAATTGTATTTTATAGAATTAACTTTTTTTTATCAAACTATATCGACTCATACTAACAGAAAATGTATCTACGGGTGCAAACATCAAGTGATGTGTCCAGAGAGGTTAAGCGTGTCCCGTCATTAGTCGTTACGCGCGGAAAGATACGAATTGGCCGAAAATAGAACTTTAGCAGATTTTTTTTGATTGCTCACTTTATTCCGAACCACCTGTAATAATTTTTACCTTGCGCTTCAATACAATCATCGCAGTTGAACTTTTAACGTATACTTAGGGCGCAATCTATCTGAGAAATTTAAAAATAAACAAATTTCTGTGAAGATTACGACCTAAATACAGTCTTAAAGTTCAAATAGAATTCACGCTATAATCGCAAAATTTCATATCGTTTCTTCTCAGAATTAAGAAAGGTGAAAAGTGCAATAATTTAATAACGCTAGTGATGTCGAGCCTTAGTATACTGCGTTTGTGTGTGTGAGGCAGGAGCGGTAAGGTTGTCGTTGACCGACGTATGTATTGAATTATCGCCTCTCCGCGCAAGCCACTCAGATGACGTGCAGTGCTTTACTGTTATCCATTTTCCTATGGGACTTTAAGCGGTGGCCACATGATTTTATTTGTGAGCATCATAGTTCAAAGTCTAACACTTGTTTCTGTAGTTGTGTTTTTCGAATCCGGTCGTTATTTTTCCAGATACGGCAGTCTGTAAAATCAATTTTTTTTGCCAATTTTGAGTGGTCCAAAAATGATGTTTCCAATAAAGGTATTGAATTTTTTAACCTATGGCGACATAGTTTGGAGTGTCTGTTCTTTTCGTAGTTACCAATTAATATAATGTGCGTTTAACAGTTTCGTCAAAAAAAAAAATAGTCGTCACTCGCTGCAACGCGTTTGAACCGCAGGTAGGCATAGGTACGGCCCTGACATTCCGTGTGTCGTGCAGAGATTTCTCCTATTCAATCATACTAAGGGATTGAAGTCGACGGCGCTATTTTCCATCTCGCACGCCGAGATCTTCCCACGTATGGAACCCTGCCACGTTCCACGCAGAGGTTGGAGGAGGGGGGAGGGGCTCCACCGCTATGAATCAATCCATGTCCTAGGGACGCGTTTCGCAAACTGGAACACGCGACTGCTCTCACCTCAGGAATTTACGACACCCTCAGCAGCGTCGCATTACGTCGAGCCGAGCCCGAGAATACGAAATGCCTTGTCGTATGATGTCTGGGGAATTCTTCGGGGCGAAGATGCTCCTTGGTGCAGCACATTAAATCCGCCAAACATGTGTACGTCATCAGAGATCTGGATTTTTAATTCTTCTTCTCTGATGACGCTAAGTTGAACCATATTACAGCATGATTACGAATATGTAAGATAAATGGCCTTTACGTCTCCTCGACAGTGAGGTTATTTGAGACGGCGACATAACTTTGTACAATGACAGGAGCTGGGAGAGGATTCGGCCATGGCCTTTTCTAAGGAACCATCCCTGCATTCGCCTAGAGCGATTTCGGGAAACCATCGTGATTACGGAGATTTTTTTTTGCGGGTAGGTTGTATTGCTCAAATCTCGGAGAATTACCCCGAGCGCTGATTGCCCAGTCACAATAAATTTCTGCGGTTATTCAGACCGATTCAGGACGGAGTTTTCATAAATGCAATAACTTAGTCAAATGTGTTTTTATTTATCCGTAAAGTGAATGTATAGGGAGTAGTAACATATTCTTGAAAATTATTGTTCAAAATTTAACTTTTCTTAAATATAACATTTAAAAAACTACTTTATAATAGGCAACGTAACTCTGAAATGGCATAAGCATTAAAATATTGAGTATTATTCCATAATTGTTTTTAAAAAGTAGATTAATTTTCGTGTTTATCTTCAGGATAGCCATTATTTACTTCACGAACAAATTATAGACGAAATTTTTCTGGATTTTTTTGTAAGATATCACCATTCAAAATTAACACATGTCCTGTATTATCCTGTGAATGAAAGAAAACAATTCTTTTCTTTAAGAAAAATCTAACATATTAATTTTGCGTTTCAGTCAGTATTATATACATCGCCATAAAAAAATTATTTCTCGTCACTGTTATCGGATTTTAAAATGAAACGCCGTATCCAGAAAGATGCAACAAAAAAAATTGAACATATACAACATAAATTAATTATGGAACAAAATATAGTCGTTATGTCAAAGAAAGACAACAACAAAAAACATAAGATAAAACAATAAAATAAGGTGTGTGAAAAATGACGACAAAATGAACGAAGACAACACAGATGACAAGATACACGAATCGATGTCAACATAGACGAAATAAAAAAAAAACAAGCGAGACGTAGTCGGCTTCGTTTGACGACAAATGAAATACCGCGGTCGGTCTTCTGAAGTTCCTCAGTCTGTACATGTGCCTGGAGATAAGAACCGATCTTCTGTTCCCGAAACATCGCACACATTTTGCTGTACCGTAGTAATTTGGCTTTACTTGGAGAATATGTGGATTGTTTTCCAGAATGCCAGCTATCCTCGTCAGAACGTTAGCCAATGCAAACACTAGACTCGTTCCTTGGTTTTTCGATGTCACTCTAGATGCTTCCTGACTGCAGGCCGTAGCCAAATCCATCCCCGTTTAACTATACGACCCGATGGGATCAGTCTCCAATTAGACCTAGCTGTTGACGAAACGTAAGGTATTCCTACTAACCTGCATGCCCATGAGCTCAGAACTTGTGCACCTACCATTGTGCCGACTCTTTTCTAAGAGTCCGTGTTTAAAACTTCTTCTATACTACAAAGTATTACTGCAATGAAAGTATAGGAGAACATGGGTTTCTCACTAGGTCAGGAGATGCTTACTTAAATAGGGAATAATATATATTTATGCAATAAAGTGAAAACTGATACTTTTAATGTGCACTATTTTTCTCTTAACTGAAGTTGGCCAGTTGGAAATTCAATCAATGTAGCGAGGATTTGTGATGATGCAGTTTAAGGAATTTTAGCAGAAATTCGTTGGGCTGGAGTTGAGAAAATCTTTGGAAAGCCTTCACCACTACATACAGCCAGCATCAAGCATAGCATTTTCCGAGTAGGCACGCTTCGATGTTCACAGCGCAGGTGTGTCAGGGTGCAAACCTGGGCGGGTATAAGAGATTTAAAAAAATACAATCATCATGTTTTCCTCACAAAAGGGAGGTGGCTGGTTATATTTGAAGATTTCTGCTTATCGAGAGTTGTTCCAGCCAGATATACAGATGAAATGGATTGAGGAAAGAATAGCTGCAGATTGAAGACGATGGGAATGCACCAAGGAAACCAGCAACACCTCGGCCGTATCATACTTAGGAATTCCGTCAACAAAGTCTTCGCAAGGGGATCCCAGTAGTGAGGTGCTAATGTGGTAACACAAGAGATAGGTAAGCAGACGTTTTAAGCAGACCTTTCGCAATGTCAAAGTGAGCGAAAACTAGTAATTCTAGTATGGCGTAGTGGTGCACCAATTTAAGAGCCTTGCCTGCCTCAGAGCTCTGGAGGCAGCAAGGATAGGGTTTTACATGTTAAATTATGTTCCGTGGGGCTCATTCACGTTTTGTAATATCGCTTCCAGAATTTTTTTTTCCTTCGGATAAAAGGAAGTATTGCTAAGTCAATAAAATTGCAGAAAATTGTGAATAGCCGTTTTTTTTAGTGTTTTCAGTGTATAAAAATGTTTTTTTTGCACAGTGTTTTAAGGGTATTGAAAAAACTGCCTTATTATCCTTTAGCTACGGGATGAATTAAAAAGACATTGGTAGCATATATGTGGATTCAACTGGTACTGAGCCACATCGTTAATAATTTAAGATGCTTACTGCCGCTGTGACTCTGAGGTAGACAGCGCCCTTGAGTATGTCCAAGTGGGGAAAAATCATAATTTTATATTTGTTTAAAATAGTGTTAGTTTTGTAAAGATTACATGGGTGTATATTTTCCTCTTACCAAAAAAAATTGCTCAACCTATTTCCCATAACGTTACTTAAAAGTCAATATTTTTAGTTCATATAAGCCGCAAAAACGAATAAACATAAATAAATTAAAACATTCACACTGCTTGACATGTTGCAAAATCAATTACGAATTTTTTTTTTTCGTTTGCTTCTTTAATCGACTTATTTTAAATACAAAAATATTTACTAATGGATTTGAAAACGTGTCAAGCGATAACCCACGGCATGTTGTTTCAGTGTAATTTTTTTAATTAATATATGTTCATTTGTTTTTGCGGCTTAGAAGAACTAAAAACGTGCACATTCTTTGAATTTGCTATTATGGGAAAACTAGTTGTGTTTATTTTTTATAGTAAGAGGAATATGTACTCCCTAAGGTCTACAAAACTAACATTATTTTATACAAATACTAGCTGTCCGTTTGCGGCTTCGCCCGCGTGTGCTATAGAAAAGAGTAACTAACTTTTAATTACGTATTAATTGATGGTGTTGCTATATTCTCTGTATATCTTCAAAACAACAAATACAAACAGCTTTATCCAGTCCATTTCGCTGAGCGTACTTTAATTGCAGAATGTATTTGTTGATAATTCATATTTATTTCTCTATAAAATAGCTGCCCGGCTGCTGCTTTGCCTGCGTGAAATTATAATGTAAATAGTAACTCTGGATAAAATATGTATTGAAGGCATTTAACAGCTAGCGTACTCAATAACAGTGAACTATAGATTGTCTTAGCTCAATGTAAATAGCGCGCGTAATATGCTCGTATGATGTCATAGTAATTCCCATCGCAAAGTCTTGCACGGGATACGAACCCGTAACCCCACCCTTCCCTTTATACAATACCTGACTAAATGCTTAAAGACAGGCCGTGATAATTCTTTCGTATGTACAGGTTACAGTCCAAAGAGGATTTATTTATGGGTAGGTTGGCAAAAAGAATCAACTGTTGAATTATTTATCCATGATCTTTCTCTTTATTCGGGAGACTGTAACATTTTACTGCTTTTCACATCCTTAATGTTCGAATTTCATAAAATCCTGAACATGATTTGTAGATATTTACATAAGTTTCATTCTTATCAAAAAAATCGTCTCTATATCTGAACGGGTATAAGCGGTAGAGATGATTATTTGAAAACATATATATATTTTTTTAACAGCTTTCAAGGACGAATTTCGAAAAATCCTGAAGTTACTTAATTTTTTAAAGAGCTTTCAAGGACGATTTTCGAAAAAATTCTAAACATACCTTTAGATATTTACTTAAGCTTCATTTTAAAGAAAAAATCACCTCACTGTCTGAAATGGTTTAGGAGAAATCACGAATTAATGAAAAACACATTTTACTGCTTTTTACCCCCTTAATTATCGAATTTCGAAACATCCATGCTTAGTGGGTGCTTACGGGGCAAGGAGAAGCTTCCCTCAAAATTTCATGGTTCTAGGTCCAGTGGTTTGGGCTGTGCGTTGATGAGTGAGTGAGTGAGTGTGTCAGTCAAGACACTTCATTTTATATATTAAGATAAATTTATGATTTTTCCCCTCTTGGACGCCCTTAAGAAAGTATTAAACAGCAGCAGGAATATCCGAATGTTTATCGTCTCGCGCGAGTACCGAACATTGCACGTTAGACCTATACTGGGTGGAAATATGGAACCCTTTTGTTGTTTGACAAGTCTGCAGTTCACGTACGAAGAAGTTGGTGGCTTTTAGGAGGGAGAAACTATTTTTTCGTCTCAAATATATTACTGCAGTGCATTAAAAGAATCCATATAAATGGTATATGTGGAACAGTTATTAGTCCATAAGTTCTTTGCTACAAATGAAGGTGACCTACGTAACATTGCTAGTTTTCTTTTTTTTTCACCGATCACTTTATTTTCTGCGAGTGGTCAGACTTGCTCAAATATAACCCTTTTCATTATTTAAATTTGCATATTAATAAGAATGTAAACGAACATTTGATAACTTTCCCTTAAAGGTAGTATAAGAATGTCATTACTCTGTATAAAATAATAAAAAAAAAAAATTCTTGTCAAATTTGAGATCAGGCAGAAATTAAGAAAAATTCAGCATTGCGTGAGTGAGGCACAGCACCAAGGGTGATATTGACCGGCTAATCTGGTGTGCTATCGCCTCTACCGCAAGACACTGAAACGGTGTGGCACTAGTATCGTATACCTTAAACTCGTCTGACTGACAATATCAGTGGTGACCCCATATTTTTATTGGTGAAAAGTTTTAAGCATTGTCAATTGCTCGTTTCTAGAGTAGTTTCATACAAATCCCGTGAGTAGTTTTTTTTAATATATTATGTTGAATAGCTGTGTTTAGCCATTTTGGGGGTTTCCGAAATGATTTTTTTTTAATTTACGTTAAATTATTAAACTACCTTTCCATCATAGTTTAAGTGTGTTTGCTATTCGTACATTGACGCAATGAGCGCACGTGGAATAATTTCGTAAAAAACGTATTTATGAACACACTGCTACGCATTTTAAGCACATTGTCGGCGGCAATTTTAACTAGACGTGTTACAAATTGGTATTTACTACGAAGCCTAATATTTATTGAAAATATAGAATATGGCAATTTTGGCTGATTATAGGCTTGGAGTAGAGGAAGCTGAGTTTCAGCGGCAGATACGATCAGTTTGCTCAGCTGGCTGGTGACGCAGCTACAAATTGCGCGCGGAGCCGCGGGCCGGGGCGGGTTGAACAATCTCGCGCGGGCCATCTTCCAAGCGAGTCCCTGGGCGACAAATCACGAGCTGGCAGACTGTGGTGCTTGGCCACGTGACTGATGAGGGCACGGCACGCCGACACCGGCACATTAGCTGCAGGCCAGGCTGCTGAGAACATGTGTCGCGTGGAAATAGCCCCCGGTGTGGCCGGCAACATATTCCCCCGCCATCTGTACTTCTTTCGTCTCTCTGGCCCCGACGTATATAGCCCGCTGCACCTAAGACGCTACCAGCACATTCACCGCTCTACCGCCGCCTGTTCTTAAGGGTGTTCGTTCAAGTGTGATAAAAACATAATTTTATATATTTTTTGAAATATTGTTAGTTTTGTAGACGATATTTGTGAGTACATTTTACTGTTACGAAACAATTTTAACTCTCATAGCTTTCGAATAACGGGGCGTGTAAGTCTAAATTTGCTTGTTACGATGCCATGTAACTAGTGAAAACCAACGGACCTACTTAAACAAAATCATTCACTGTGAACTTACATCCCGTGGGCTATGCAATGAAACATTAAAAAACCCACAAAGTACTGTTTTGAATTGTAAAAAAAATAGCAAAAATACTGGGGGAAAAAAGTTACAAATTCAGCAATTTTTTTAAAATACAAAAACAGTTCGCGGGGTTTTTCCAAATGTTTTATTATGCAACCCATAGTATGTAATTTCAATGTGAATTCTTTCACGTGTGTAAGTCAACTGGTATTCACTATTTGCATGGCAGCAGGACATACAATTGTTGACTCTGACGCACCGTTATGAAAAAACTGTGAGAGGTAAAATTGTTTCTTAAGAGGAAACTGCACTCACAAGTATCGTCTACAAAACGAACGCTATTTCATATAAATATAAAATTATGACTTTATCTCACTTGAACACCCTTAAGGGAGAGTGGGGGTTCCCTACCTGCCCTTAGAATGCGTTGAAGCAAGTTGCGAGCATTCATTTTTTGACGGAACAACTCAACGCGTTTCAAAATGGTTCGTCTACGAAAAGAACACACACGTCAGTGCATGACGCCATAAGCTCACGGATTTGGTACGCGTGTTTTAAATATGATTTTCGGGTTTCCCAAAATGGCTAAAAACTGTTTTTTCAGACTGCCGTATCTGGGATTATAGAAACCAGAATCTAAAAACCCACAAATAGAAGCACGCATTGGACTTCAAAACTATACTTCTCACAAATAAAATGATATGGTCACCGCTTAAAGTCCCATAGGAAAATGAATACTAGTACAGATCTAGGCGCCAGTTGAGTGGCTTGCACGTAGAGGTCAAACTACGTTACACACGTCGGCCAACGGCGACCTTGCGCTTTATCGATTTTCTGCCTCATATACACAAACGCAGTCTATATAGGGAACCGCCTTAAGACAATTTTACTGTATATTCAGTTTGTAAGCCATGACATTTATTCAGATTTTACTATCAAAAAAGCATATCGACAAAGCACATGATATATTCTTGCTAAACTGCTTGACACAAACAATATTGAAATCTTTCATTAATTTGTCACGCAGAATCATTTTCAGAGAATTATAGGTTAACTTCCAAGAATTTGGTTGTTGATGCACGCATATTTCTTTAAGTGAAATTTTTATGTTTCCTTTTTTTTGTCTATGTGAAAGTGCAACCTCGTCACAGACATAAGATAACTCATACGTTCCAATTTATTCATTATTCAAGTTTTTGTGCGATTGTTATAAAAATACACCAGTTTACTGATCAGGATAATCCTGTAGCTTCGTATGTATTTAAACATATGTTATCTACAAGTAATGATGGAACATAACTTTCATATCGTCTTCATGGTATCACAAACATAGTAACAATCCATAAATCAGTTTCTTACATTTAACTAAATTTTATAATAAAATATTAGTGAGATTTCAAACTTAAGAAATTATTAGTAAACCTTTTGTTATAAAGCGCATTGATTGCCTTCCAAATAAATGATATGGTAAGTTACCTTAATCTCTAATCTAAAATCACATGTTTTTTTAAGTAACCATGTTTTCTCATAAGGTTACGAGAGCTTTTTTTTTATGCGTTGGCAGCTAAAATATAAACAATAATTTATTATTAATGTTATGGAAAGACATATTCGCGAGTTAAGTGTTCCTCGTGCTAGAATCAACTACCATGCGTATATTTAAGCCCAAACCATACACCCATTAGCTTGTGCTTGTTGGAAAAGCAGCCAAAGTACGAATGTAGGGGCTTGAGTATATATAGGACAGTAGATTCTAACATGTTGGCCATTTTATACTGTAGCTAATTGAACGGTTCGTACGAACAACGTTGTAAGAAACAAAATACAACAGTTATTGTCGATCAAATGCATTGCTACTAGTAGCAATGTTGTATTGCTTATCATTCAATTTGCATACATAAAGTGGTTTCAACTGATATTACAGACAATAAAGAGCTACCCCAGAAATGCAGAGCGACGGGTGCAATGGTTTCCAACAGTTTACTTATTTATACTAAAAATGTTGATTACAGAGTTGTTCTCGTGAGTAATTCAATTAATGTGAATGAATGTTTGAAAATCATGTTAACACTTGCACTGGTTATCGAGTGTTAGTTTTAAAATGAAACGTGGCTGGCTGGCGCAGATGTCGAGGCATACTCGTGTGATGTCAACTCGACGAGAGCCAGATGAAGTGGAACGACTTCCGTCCTCCCTGCAGCTGCTCGTGTGCCAGAACTTCTCCGTCAAGACGTCGACAGCAGTCGCTGCAGGTGTGTGTGATGTGCCCGGCGCATTAGCCACAACTAGCACTGAACAAGAATACTTCACGTCATTGGCCAGACGCCAAACTAACGAAACACTGTTCACGCCATTACCAACAAGGAGTTACATTTGTTAAAAATAACAACATAAATTTTGACTATTATTACAGCTTTTGCAAACAATAATTTTTAACTCCTGAAAGTGAGAAGATAAATCGTACAACCGTCACGTTAATGTCTATAAAGATATACATAATTTTGGGCTGACTATTGACAAAATGAAATTTCTCATAAGCTGATAACTTACCAAAATTAGGTAGTTTTTTTACTGTATAAAGAAATTTTGCTAAATAGTGTAAGCTTTATTTAGCACATTTATGTGTACGGGTATCTGCTGCCTTTTGGGACTCGAAAAACAACTATCACAAAACCAGTAAAAATAAATTGGAACCTGGGGCCATACGTTGAACAATGTCCAGTAAAATTATTTTTTTCTTACGAACAGTCATCAGAATCTGTGCATGATTATATTAACTGTACAGTCACTTCTTATGTCAATCACAATTTAATTGTAAGTATTTAGATTAGTGGTTCATTGGTGGTTTTTCATAACGCTGAACTCATTCAATGACAAGATAATCTTATCGGTGGTTATGCGATACTCAAAAGAGCGTCATACTGTTTGCTTCATATCTTCACCTTGATCTACAGAATGCAAATGTTGTGAACAACATATGTTTGTATTCATTTAAGTAAAATTCAGAGAACAGATAGTAACCAAAGTCGTGACATGTTCATGAACTGAGTGCTCGAACATTTTTGTTACGTCAGCATTCGTAAGGCTGCTGAAAACAATGTCAACATTACATCCGTGATTCGACCACCTTCAAAACAAAATAGGTTTATTTTCTGAATCTCTGTTTTAATACTTAATACATTATCATGACATTTCATTAAAACTGAGAGTAATAATAAAGAAAAATATTTAATTAAGGCTTTGAAACATTATTGGTAGCTAGCGAACTGTGCAAATGTATATATTTCCTACTGCTATCCAAGACTTACTTTAAAACTTCACTTGCTTGTTTTATTTTCAAGTTCCTGCTGAAACATTATTCGTCGACAGACTGCTGCAACGTCGCATTACAGTCGCCTCTGTTTATCGGACAAACAAAATGTTATTGTTAATTATATATATATATATATATATATATATATATATATGTGTGTGTGTGTGTGTGTGTGTATATATATATATAGACACACACATAATGTTTAGTTGGAAACTATGTTGAAATATTCTTGTCTATTGAAAATAGACTCTAAGACTGCAATGTAACGTAAAACGTAAAAGTTTTATTTTTAACTGCTATTTTAAAAGCAAACTTACCATATTTGTAGAGAATTACCATATAATGAGATACTTTTTAGTTATCTGTATGGCATATGCTCTTCGTTTATGTAATCAATTATTAAATTTGAAAACGAGAGATAGGGAACAGAATTATAGCTGAAGGAAAGAGGAGGGATGGAAGATAGCATGACAAAGTACTCTGGCTGAAATGTGCAAAAATGCATTCGATTTAGAGAAATTCTTTTAATAAAAAAACTTACTTACAGCATATATTTATGTCATATTTTGTTATGGGTAAAGTAATTTATTACAAATGCAATCAAAATGTTACACTATCACCATAATTTCTCAATCATAATTGTTAGTGAAAAAAATCCAATTTCGGGTTTTTGTCCAATATGAAGTTATATAACAGACAGTTTAAGAAAAATAAAGTTTTGTAGCGTAGTTAGGCTGTAAACAGAATAGTAAAAAATATTTTACGAGGGCCAGTATAAAAATATTCTCATTTCAAATAGGCCTATAACTAAAATAATAATAAACAAAACATTCCTTGCTAAACAGTTCCAAAATGTTCGGCTGCTGAATTTTATATTCTTTAACTTCTGATTTTTTGTTACATGTTTGGTAAGTTACTTGTTTTTATAACATGTGTAAATATGTAATTATAATGATGTGGATCAGCAGTTTTAATTTTGTCTTCTTTACCACATACATATATAATTGCAGTTTAACATTACTAAACCTTATAATGGCTGTGTTACTGATATCGTTATTATAAACAGCGTACCGCATGTCATATATTTGCGCAAGAGGAAACAAACAAACATGGTTTCTCAGCTATTTAAATGTTAACTGTACGGAACTGTTAAATTATAATAATAACCGCAACGTGCTTAATACATTAAAGTCAAAAATTACCGTCGAACTAAGAAGTTTAGTGTAAATATTGTGTGAGTCCCCTGCAAAATTTTTTTTGTGGGACTTAACACACATACTCATTGAAAACAGCAACTTGTTACATTAACAATACATGTAGACTCGATATCTGACCATGCTCTTATCTGGAAATTAAATTAAGTTAGTTATTTTATTTCTATTTTTAAAGATGTTGGTAAAAAAAAGGGGAGGAGTCTAGAATTTATTCGACTGTAACGACGTGCACGAATATATGAAGTTTAATCCAACGGCTGTCTCTCAGTCAAAATATCGTCTCCTCTAGAAGAGACACAATATTTGGTTTCCGTGTTCCATTTCATATCTCGTATCAAAGAGGGGGATTCGCTTGTTTTCATAACACGCCAGGAGAGAAAGGCAAACTTGACATATTGTTCTCGCGGAGAAGCAGAGTCGCTCTGACAGGCTGCAAAATGAAAATGCTGTCAGTTCGCTAAGGAAATCTTCAACATCAATGTCAGCCGATGCTTTCCTTGCCTCCGGGTACTGTTCTTTATATTATGTTTTTCACTTTGGGATGTACTGTACGTGCGTATTCATGACGTTACTCAATATTGTTTTCGTAAGACATGCATGTATGTATATAGAGGCGTATTTTGGTGGTTGAATTGGTAGCACTTTTTAGGACTAGAACATTTTCGCGACTCCGGTTGCAGTAGTGTTCGCAAACGCACTGCAAATAGTTTCCTACCGTTTACATTTTTTGACTACCTGAGAAACGAGGTAGGTTACAAGGTTGTTTACAGGGAAAGGCTGTTGTTATATAATTTAAGGTTCGTGTGTAATGCACAGGTAGACCTGGGTTAGAAATTTAGCTCGTAAATGTAAAGTAGTTTATGTTGTAGCGCGCTATTTTCAGATTAGTACATAAAAAATAATTTGTGGAGAAATTTTGAAATTACTGCCCGACTCAGGCAATCTCGGTAACAAACAATCATTTTCGCGATTGCTTGTAAATGTTCCGCTGCAAACACTTGTAAGTAGCCTATTACCGATTCAACCGCAAAAAATACATATAATGTTAAGGGAGCCACCTACCACGCGCTTCATATGCGTTGCGGCGTGTTCGAAAGTACGTTAACTTAACGACACTATTCCACTTCAGACAAGGTCGGACAGTCATTGTTAAGAGGGTGTGTGGTACATAATTCAACGCTAAAAACATTAATCTATAACTGTAGGTTTCTTGAAGCGAATTTGCGATAATTAAACAATAGCAATCCTAGACAATAGTTTTAGCCAACGTTTTGAACAAAATTGTTTCCAGTGTTACGAACTTCCGAGGCACAATCTTTGACGCCGGAACCTCGTGCATTTAACTGCGGCGCAAGACATCACGCGTAACGAGTAAGTAATTCTAGATAAATATTTACGCATAAAGTTGGCAAATATCATTATCTAGGATTGTCATTGAATATTTTATTCATATGGGCTTAAAAAATAACGTAATAATCAACTGATGTTATCAGCGTTTATTTATTTACCACGCGCTCTTAAAACATTGTGTTCAATAAACACTGGGGGTCGCGGTGGACGGATGGTTAGACCATTCACCTCCCACGAAGGCGATCCGGGCTCGAATTCCGGCGGGGTCTGTCCCCGGATTTTCTCATGTGGGAATCGTTCTGGACGATGCTGTTGCTGCTGGCCGGCGGGTTTTCTCGACGATCTCCCGTTTCCCCCTCCCTTTCATTCCAGCGCTCAAGCGGCAGAAATGTTCCCTGTGACAAACTTTTAACATTTGATCATTCTAACCTGTAGTAGAATTAACCTTAACCATACGAACTTGCAAATTTTGTTACTTTTTTTTATGTACCTAAAATGGCCGCCTGGATGGCATTTGTTTTGCGCGTTCGAGGCCTAGAATTGTGGCAGCGATACGGGCGACACTACACGGCCATCACGCCTCCTCATAGCCTCTAGGTGCAAGCCTTTAAAGTGCCGTGTAGTCTTCGCGCCGACAACTAGCTTCTGAGACATTCAGTGGTGATCCGATAATTTTATGACGTGCACTTAAAATATGAATTTGTGAATAATCACTTATTCACGCTGATGGATGGAGCAATTTCAACATTTTGAATAAGTGAAAATATTCACTGTTTAATTAGTGAATATTAACTCATTTCCTTTCAGATTTCCTACATCTCACAAGTGAATCAATGAATATTCATAGTTTTTTTTTTCAGTTGTAATCAAAGAACAATTTTCACTTATTGAATAAGTGAAAAATTACTGGAAAATCTGTGGAAATTCACGCATTAACTTCTGGAATGTTGGCACTCTTTATCGGGATCAGTGAATAGTCACCGATTTCACAGTGGTTTCTCACTGATTCATTATGTTGAAACTGTTCTTTTCATTGGCGTGAATCAGTGAATATTCACTAATTCAGATTTGTGTAATATTAAATATAATGGAGTATTCTACGCGCCCATACACTTTAAAACTTTCTGTGCCATGATTTTCATTTTCTTGAAAAGGACCACGAAAACACACATTTTCGCCGTATTCGGCTGTGCAAAAAGAAACTTTGAACACACATGGATGGCTTGAAATGGCTATCCACTTTTATAACGTTCTCTGAATACTATTCCAAAGCGGACATAGTTTAAGCACGCTGAGAAGTTTTGAAATAATCTTGCAACAGCCGAACCTCTACACACCCCTAGACGACCTGACTAGGCGGCCATCTTAAGCGACACTGCTTAAGGCCTCGCTCTTTAGTTCAGCAGTGATTTTGAAAATATTTTTTTAATCGCAAATTAATACATGCATCAAAAATTCATTCTGGTGGTTTTAACACTTATATATCATCGTTTGTATCTGAATTTTTCTGTTGCAATACACCCCTGAAATAGCACAAACTTTGTTGTCAAAATAAGCCGAAATGAAGCACAATAATTTTTTGCTAGCAAACGATACATTGTTTTAAAAAAACGCTCTGACAAAATTGTGCATGATATGACTGTACACAGCCTCAAATTTTTTCAAGGCATTTGGTTAAAAATATTAAAATTATTTGCAATTGTTTGACACAAATGAAAGATCATGCTATTAATATGTCAGTATTAAATGTTACATACGGACTTACAAAAGTTATATACAACTATAAGAGGGCGGCAAACCTTTGTTGTTTCAATATCGTAGAAGGTATTGGTAAACTTTGCTGTATGTTGAATATGCCGGCAAATCGAATCGATGTTCGAAATTTCGAGGTTTAATGTATTTTTGTACCTATATTTCCAGAAAATATAAATTAAACATTTTATTTCCAAAGTCTAATTTGTCCTTATACTAATGTTGCAATTAGTTACACAGTATCATGTTTATATTATACTTAGTTTTTTCATAAGCTAACACCAACCGGAGTTATCGGTCCGTCTACTAATATACTGAAGTTTCCAAGTCCAGAATATGCATCTGAGCAAGTCATAACTGACATTCCTTAAAACATGTTAGTGTGAAGTTTTACCATTTTATTTGTAGCAACTAACAAACATTTCTAACTTCATGCTTTGAAATTGACATTCTTTTAATTAGAGCTTTTGGATATTGACAAATACTGTTAACAACGTGTCATAATAACAGTTTTTTTACAAACACAGTTAATGGACATGACGAAAAAAGTAGTGTCTCCATTATGTAATAAATACCTGTGACTTACAATCATCAATTTGATCTTGCATGTTAGGATAGTTAAGAAGTATGTTAAGATAGTTATTCTGCAACATAACTGTTACAATAATTAATTTAATTTTGTTAAGTAATGCAAGAAAAGATGGGATCTGATATACATGTTTCCATTAAGCTTTGTAGGCTTTTTGGTTTCCATATCTTGAATGTAGAGGTACCCGAATTTAAAACAATATTTAATTCCCCTTGCTTTACAAAACTGGAGATGGATTCTTTTAAAATTCCTTCCACCATATAATCCGGTCCCAGTTTTAATTCTCCCCTTTTCTCCGTAAGTCTTCATCCAAACATCTTTAGAAATATCTCTTCTTTCTCTACTTTAACGCCATCTAAGAATTAATTAGCACGACCCAATGATAATTGATATTAATTGTCTTTTCTTACTTTCCAGCGCATTAAACTTCTTTTCTGGAATGTGAAAAAGCCCCAAGAGAAACCGAGGGAGAAAAGCTCTCTCTCCTCTGCTAGACCTCCCTCCATTCTCTTGTCTGAGGGCCACCTCTTTATTTGAATAAGACGGTTACATTTTGCTGGCGCGAAGTTGTCTACTTTTCCTGTTTGGCTGGCAAACTTCGTCCTTGTCAAATGATATTCAGATAATAATGCTCCCAAATCTTCTCATTTGCTTCGCCAGCAACTTTCCGTCGTCAGGTTGGATTCATTCTGCATAAAGAATTACTGCTGAGTGTGATGCTGGATGGATGGCTGACGTCCAGATGGTATTAAGATTACTAGTTCAGGTCTTCAGTACAGCTGAATATGTAATAAGAAATGTTGAACAGTTCGCTTTCGAGTTTTCTTTGAGAAGAAAAATAATTGATATTGATTGCTTGGTGCACACATGCTGTGCTACGTCTACAGTGTAATATAACAAGTAAATATATTAAATTAAAAGTTGGAAAAAAAACCTACTTCGAATCGGTCGGACCAGTATAAGTTGCTCACATCCCTTCAACAACTAGAAAAGAGCTGATAATCATCAAGTAGCTGAACATTTTTATTTGAATGAAAGCTAAGAACACTCTCGATAAAGTCACCTTTCAAACAAAAGAAACTAAATGAAAATCTGTTCATTCGTTTAGGAGTTGCGATGCCACAGACACACAGATACACACGTTAAACTTATAACATCCCTCTTTTTGCATCGGGGGTTAAAAAAAGTCAATTTTGAGTTATCCGTATAAGACTCAGTTTGTTGCGATCTTCCCAATGAAACACAATAAAAAGTTTAAACATTTTGTAAAGTTTTCGTATAGCTTTGGAGGAACATTTGTTAATGTTCAGAGTTATAAAATAACATTTAACGTTATTACTACTTCAAATACGATTGTGTAATATGTAGAGTGCAACAGGGAAACAAAGAGAAATGTTTGGTGTTGCAATAATAATTCCTACTCTGATTTGTGAACGCGGAACACAACTAAAAAATTATATTCTCAAGGACATGAAATTTGTAGATGTTACACTTGTTGTGAACCATTAGGGGCTTCGCAACAGAGGAGAGTTATAGTGATTAATAAATAAGTGAATAAGAACGGGATCTACATGTATATATAAAGTTAAATATAAAGGCTACTTTATTATTAGTTCGGAGGGGAGCGGTATTAACAGAGTGGATTATAATTAATTAATTAGAATGGATTAACTACAGGCCTAATCGGAGCTGACGTTCCCACCTTGTTCATGATACCGAAGGCTGTGTGGTTGTAGCCGACTAGCGGCGAACGACACGTCTAGGGACTCGAACCAACGACCTTCTCCCTGGCACGGCGGGCTGTTGGCAGCCCATCTCGTCTTCTACGTGACCATAATGAGACAGCCCTCATTTGGCTCGTTACAGTGCCGTATATCGTCATCCAGTTGGCCTTCTTTTCACTGGGGCAGGGAAAGGGGAGGGATGTTGTAACGCCGGCCTACTTGCTTGTTTACGTTTCAGCCACAGCGACACTCAGATCACACTGATGAACTAGCACAGCGTCATGTAAGTCATTTTATACACATACTTTTCCCATAAAACAATTTCGCACTGAAGGTGCTTATGAAAATTCACTCGCTGGAGTAGGTTAGTTTATGACAGTCACGTGACTAGATTTTGTCGATTACTAGGATTTGATAACCTCTGCAATGCTATCCAAGGTTTTAAAAAGACGAGAGTAAAAAACTAAACATTTTCTACATGATAAAAATTTCGCTAAATGCTATATCCACAGTACATTCTTTACGTGTATTGTATTTATACATAAATATCATATTTTTATTAGCTGATCGAGAGACCGTCAGTTGAAAATTTGAAAACGAATAAACTTTCCTGGGGTTAAATTTGTACCAAAAACTTTACATTTTGCTGACCTACCCTATCCTCGTGAATTTGCATAAGCGCCTCACGTCTTCAAAATTATCGTAGTTTTTATGGTGCCTTTGTCAAATGTTTCTACGGAAAAAAAGTTTGTTGAGTCCATCGATCTGCGGGCTCCACTCCAGTTCCTCAGGCTGATGCTCCATGGAGCCATTGATACCATGGTATTTGGTCCTAGTTCACGTGCACATTTGCTACTGTTTTAGAGATCTCCAGAATGTGTATAATGAAATGTAGTGCAACAAGAATGTATTTGCGGCTGAAATATATGTACGGTAAGTGGGCTTTTCGTCTCGTCGACAGAGACAGTGTGACACACTACTTGGTACAATGACAAGCGCCGGGAGAGAAGTTGGCCGTGGCATTTGTTAATGGCACGGTCTATAGCAATTCTCATCACCGTGTTTTTATGTTTATACTTGTACCATATTTTTTATATTATTTTAGACACAAAATGTGACTAATTTTTTTCTCATGAAATTTTTTTATCTCTCGTAGTTTTCGCGTATTGTCTCGTTAAGGGCGCGGTTCACCTCAGTTTTCAACGTCTTTTTTATTTTTATATTTGTACCAGATATTTTTTCTTATTTTAGACATAAATTGTGACTAAATTTTCCTCTTAGAAAATTGTTGTATCTCTCATAGTTTTCGCGTAATGAGTCGTAAACGTCAAAATTTTCACTTTACGGTTTTATGTACGCCACTAAAACCAACTGTAATACCAAACATAAAAAATTCACTGTGTATAACAATGTTATAGGCTATGAAATAAAAAATATAAAAACATAAAATAAAATATTTTGTATTTAATAAAAAATGCTGAATTTTGAAATGAAAATTTAAAACTTTTCAAAAATTGTTTAAAAATACAAAAATTTATTTATTTTTTATTGCTTATAAATGAGATAGACAACCTAGGAAAATTGTTTTTCGAAATTTTACCAAAAATAAAAAAAAATGGCGGCTGAGAAGACTGCATGCCATCCCCTCTAAACCTCAGTATCACAAGGTTTTTTTTAACAATTCCTTAAATAGAATGGTTTCTACAACAATCTGCTCTGTAGAAGTAATAATATATCATGCAGTAACAGCGCATTTATTTTATAGAACAGACTGTTGTAGGAATGATGCAGATAGTAATGATAACCAAAGCTTGAGGATTGAACATTTTTCTCATAGCACATGCCACACCAAGACTTTTTTACGCGAAACTGCAGAACATAAGCCCTAGACATTGCGTTTTTCTGTGAAAAAACACGCACCTCAAGTCTTGCATATATTTAATTTTAAGAAAAATTATTTTGGAGCCTTTCAAAATCTCTACGTACGGTTTTTTTATTGCTGAAACAAAAAGAAACCTAATTCTTAAAATCAAAACTAGAAGCTTTCATACCTAGTTTTCATATATTTTCATGAACATAAGTATTAATGCAGTCAACAAGAATTTTTTTCGGTTGGAAGAATTTAGACAGAAAATATTTGCCAGTTTTCATCTATAAAAATAATGAAATCCTCGTCTTATTTACAAATGTATCTTGAATTACAAAAAATTTTGCATTTTATCTTCATGAATTTAATTATTGATATAGTTACAAAAAAATTATTTCGGTTGAAATATAAACAAAATATATTTGCAAATTTTCATCTGTGAAAATAACAAAATCATATTCATATTTACAAATACTTTTTATGTGACAAAAAAAATTTTGCTGGAAAATTTTTTATAATTATTTCATTTTCATTAACTTAACTATTAGTATAGTTTTTTTTTTCTTGCAAGAATATACACAGAATTTATTTGCCAATTGTCATCTCTCAAAATAATGAGACTCTCATCATATGCACACGTGTTTTATAAGTAGCATTAAGTTTTGCTGGAAATTTTTTCAAACACTAATTTGCTGTCTTTAATTTACTTATTAATGCCGTTAAAATTGTATATTAAAAACATTTAATTTGGAAGAATATAACAAAAAACCTTGCAGTTTTCATTGCTGAAAATAATGTACAAAATGTTTTGAGTAACAAAAAATATTGCTTAGTAATAATTAATTACATTTTCGTTAATTGAATCAGGAATTTGCAAAAACGGACCAAGTCCAAGTGAGTAGATTGTTGGGAAACAACAAATAATTTATTATAGTGGATCTGGGAGTGAACAGGTTATCAAAAATTAATGTCTTGAAATTATAGTGTGTGTGGAATTATATGAAACATAATTGACATTGAAAACATTTGTCTTTTATTGTTTAGAAATTAATAGTTTTATCGGACTTGGTACCTTTTAAAAATAAGTAACGTTCTTTCTAACAGAGACACATAACATATAATTTTTTTAGTAGATATTAGTGCAATGTTGGTGTATTCTAGTGAAAAGCTAATAATATGATACATAGAAACATATTTTGTAAACAAAACACCACACTGTGCCTTGTACCCATAAAGTATTCTTATGTAATACACTATCAGATAAATCATAATGTCTTTAGTGTAGATTATTGGAACCTTAGTATATGCTAGTGAAAAAACTACTAAACCATATGGAAACTGATTCTTCAACAATAATCACGTAAGTCATAAACAAAATAATGTGCTATTGGCATATTCATGGACTAGTCCGTTTAACGTATTTCTTGTATAGGACTGGGTTTCTTTTGCTGCTGATAGCCAAGAGAATGCTTTGGAGAGTCGAAATCTCGTATAACCTGAATTTGCTCAAAAATTGGACTTGGTCCACTTTGCATATTCCCGATTCAATTAAAGTACCAATGCAGTCGAAAAAAAAATTGCGGTAAAAAAGAAACTAGACAAAATACATTTGCCACTTTTCTTCTGTGAACATAATGAAAAGCTGGTCCAATGTACCCCCTCCCCTGCCCAACGTCACTTTCTAGAGGTGCGTGTCCACAGGTGCAGGCAAGCGTGGTAGGCAGGACCTGACGCGACAGGGGACAACGTTCTAAGACGTCGGCGAAACGTCTGCCCTTAAAACATTTCCCGTGTCGCGGCAGTTATAATCTTTTGTAAGCTCGTCCGGAGCCAAGGGTCTGTATCGAGGCACGCCGGCTCTACAACACGGATATCTCGGGTTACCGCGGCGGGCGTTTTGCTCTGGTTTGCTCTAGAGCTAACACGGCCATCTAGTCTCCCGAGACAAGGTATCTCCACCCACGCACACATGTCGCGCCGGGGAAACACACGCACACGCGCACAAATCACCGGAATATCCAGTTCCTGATGCGTTTTTTGTCACAAAAGAAATACCAAGATTCAGAAAACTATGTCAGCGGGCAGATCAAAGAAAGCGTATGCCGGCGCAGTGCAGTCGCATCCTGATTTACACCCTTCAATTTAGCCCCCAAAATGCAGAATTAAATATATTTGTAATATACGAGGGACTTAAATTTATAGTGGTGTAAGTCAATTGAAAAATTTTTCGCGTAAATCAATTCTTTGTAATTGCATGCAAAGTGGAGTGCTTTCTCGCAATACTCAAATTGTTTTTAGAAATTTAGTTGCAAACGATTCTTAAGAAAAAATGTTTGTAGTGTGAATAATAACGACACAGCAAAATATTTGGGACACATGCATATACGCATACATACTACATACACACACACACACACACACACACATATATATATATATATATATATATATATATATATATATATATATATATATATATATATATATATATATATATATATATATATATATATATATATATATATATATATATATATATATATATATATATATATATATATATATATATATATATATATATTCAGACATACATACATACATACATTCACACATACATTCATATATACACACACAGAAATACACATACACACATACATACGTATGTACATACCTACATATATTCGTTAGTATCAAATGTAACCTTTTTGTGCGACAGAAATGAGTGGCAATCCCGATATTAGTTTCGCAGTGTATTTTGAAATCGTCCCAGACGAGAATGCTGGAATGATTCCATAAATAAGCACTGGAAAAAGAGTCTAATAAAATACGAAACTGTTGTAAAATGGTATTTAACTAGGCTTGCAAAGAGAGAAGTCTCTTAATTAATTTCGAATGGGAAAAACAAGCCAATTGTTGCCTTCAAATTGTCATGTTCACGTAACTTAGAACTCAGACAGCTTCGTGGTTGGTCATTTTACAACTCCTACGGATACTGTCGCTCAAGCGGCAGAACTTTTAACACTGATCTTTCCAACCTGGCAGGTAACTGTCTCCTTTCTCCGTGTACCTCTAGCAATAACATGAAGGCGGATTGCTTGATTACAAGTTGGCTTCCACAGTTAAAAAGAAAACTAGAGTGACGAGATAACTAGCAAAACCAGGCATGTCCACGTTATTCGTTATTACAGGAAAGCGAAAAAAACTGCTATGTTGGAAAACCAACGAATATTACATATGGCAGGTTTATTGTTGTGCGTTATTTTATCTGTAAATGGTTATTTCTATGATGGAAGTTTAGTTTAAATTTCATTTGATAGTAAAGAAAAAAATTGGCCATTTCTAGATCTGGATGGATGTTATGGAAATGCCCGGCTTTGAAGTTTAGTAAACTTGTCGGAGGTAACATTTCGTAACTCTACGTCATGCATGCAGATATAGCAACTCTTGTGGCCGTTATTAAAAGTGAATGCGGGGGGGGGAGGGGGTGTGGAGATGTCTGGCTTTGAATGTAAACACAAATTTTCGCCTGATTTTTAAAATAGGACAGATAATTTTGTAATAAAATTTGACTGAGTATTCGTACGTAACTCTCCAACCTTACAACTGTTGTTTACGAATTTAAAAAAAGACGTAACGTTTCGAAGGGATTTACAACCTAACTTCGTCAATAAAAAATCTTTAGAGCTTGTCAAAAAGAGTTATAGTTGTAAAGTGTGAGAATTTACAAGAGTCTATAAATTATTTTTTCAACCAGCAACACAGTCTGTAACATTCTCGTATCTTGCTATAATGTATTGAAGCGTTGTTAAGCCAACTAAAGGATCTTAAAACCGTTACGTCTAGCATACAACCGTATGCGCTCAGTATCTGTGGCTTGATAATGGGTAATTCATGCTTTAATTGATGTTAGGAATCAGTATAGTTCTGAAAAATCATCCGTTAAAACTGTGTGTGTAGTTAGCGAGGTACGAGATAATTAAAACTACATTAAATCTACTTTATGCGCCAGGTTTAAACCAGCTACATTAAATCTCACCTTTTGCAGATAAAATGAAGTAACACACATCCACATATTTACGCACACAGACACACAGAAAGGGCGGTGATCTCATAAGGTAACTTTCTTATTCGCCTACGTGCGAGTTAGATGCTCAGAAGTGACGAAGTCATACATGATATCGCCAGCTTAGTGCAAGAACTAGAATTTTTCCAAGTTTAAGTAATCTGCAGACGTCTACACTGTCCTTATGATTGTTCCTACTGATTTATATATATTTATAAATGTGGAAATTAAGAGTACTGTTGCAATACAAATTTGCATTTTTACAAATTACTGATACAATTTTATTGGTGGGAAGTCTAGCAAAGTTCAGTGTGCGTTCCTATCTTAGTTCAGATACATACGGTTAGAACATTTTGAAGAACGGCAGTTTGAAGAGGCCGTTTTTAGCGATTTTGGACGGGAATAGAAACATTTTTTAATGTGAATGGTGACTTAATAATTATATTCCGTTCAAAGTGTGTGTTCTTTTCGTTCATTGGCACAATGGGTACACGTGGAATAGTTTAGTAAAAAAACCCGTATTTACGAACACACTGCAACGCATTTGAAGCATGAGGTTGCCAACGTTCTTAGTTAAAATATTAATCACATATGCTATGTCGAAATGTGATCCTGATTCTATTAAAAAATAAGTTACTTAAACTTATGTGCACTTTTCAACGGCGACCGCCTCAATTGTAAACGGAACAAAGACGGGGAAAATAAATAGCAGTGTTCTATATTACTGCGAGGTTAGTTACTGGGCTGACAATACAAATCACGCGCATTCATCTAACAGAAGTTTCGTTCTGTAACAGCCTGTGTAAATATTTATATTGTGATAGTGATGGGAGTACCTAGAAGAGACCCCTATGCAACTATGAGCAAAAGAAAATATATTTTCTTTAGGGTGCCCGTTATTATAACAACCTTAATATTTTAAATTTTACGAGCTACTGTTCGTTTAGGGGACATTAATTGTGGTTATATTTTCCTGGCATGGAAGCGTATTTTCACATTCACATTATGTTTTGATAGCAAAAGTTTACACGCTGCGGGTAGTAAAAATTACTAAAATAATCTAACTGAAACAAAAATATTCACACTGAATTATGGTGTAAGATTCTACTTTATGAAAACTTTTTTTGTGTTATAAAATAATTTCTGAATTTGGCCAACTAGATTTAACCCAGCAATTAAACAAACAAAGAAATTAATTATGTTATCTAAACATTTTTAAGTAGTCCAAGTCATGTAATTTTAGTATGAATATTTATTTATGGATCGTTCGTTATTTACTTATACATTCCAATGAATGCAAATAAATTCGTTTTAAAAGCAAAACTACAAAAGCTAAAATTTCATTTACGACCTTGGCCGCAAGATTAAGTAAATACCTTATTGTAGAAAATCTTTGAACACGGGTGCCCAGCCCCCCCCCCCAAGTCACAATGCGCAAATCCCCCCTCCCCGCAAAAAATAATGTCCCCCCAAAATCCAAAAACTAATTTATGAGTTACACTTGAGCACTTGAGAGATATTTATGCTACCATTTCGTAAAAAATCATCGGAAACAAATACAACTGCTCTAGTTTTTACTAGCCTACTTGTAGGTAATACCAAGATAGCACGTGTACAGTTATAAAAACTTTATTCGTTTAAAATTAAACATTTTATTCTTAAAAAAAAAATCCTTCACCTCCCAAAAAAAATCTAAATGCGCAACTTGCGCAATGATCCCCCCTTGTGGGCACCCCTGACTTTGAAGGTTACGGAATTGTGTCTGAACATGAAAATCATGCACCTAAGATTCTTTTCGGGTTAGTAGAAAATGCTGAAGTACCTATTTTACGTCCAAAAGTCTTTTTATTAAAGCATAGGGCATCATAACTGTTAAATATTAACGTCTTGAGATTGTACTTTTGTATTCTGATCTGAAACATATCTCCAGATACGCGTCGTACTTAATTCATTATTATTTTATTAATGCCAAGTTACAATCACCTCCAGGCGAGTTGCTGTTTGAAATAGAGCCCATCAATTGAACGCCTTGCATTTAGATGCAACAAGGTAAGTTATCGGGCATAGAACGCTCAAAATAGGTGCTGGTATCTGAAACCATTAAAACCCATCACTCTTGGTAAGTATGTTTGTCGGAGGACGGGTTATGTATTGTGCACATTTAAGCATATGTTTAAATCTGGCACAAACATCCCTTAATACCCGGAATTCAACACCTCAACTTCATGATATTATGGTAAAGCCTAAAAATCTCGGCTATGTGTGAAACTCCTCCGGTCTGATGGGGCCTAGTGTTTAATCGGAGATATAAAACTTTGGAGATAGTGAGTAATCAAATAGACTGCATTGTTAAGCTTGTGTCAGATGGGATGATAATAATTGGGCTGAGTGTAACGGAGGTTCACTGCGCCCACTTGAGTGATGTGAGTCGGAGGTAGTAAGAAATGTTTGAGGTAATAAATGTACGGGAATTCCCATGTTTCGCACTTGAGGAAAAGAAACCCCACGATGAACTGAAAACGAATCGATTTGACGAAAGAAAGTTTGCTAACGTCTCGACCACTGACATATAAACGTACGGATTTCCACTACTTTACCAGAAATTGGATTCCTAAGGTGTAGCGGTTAGGCAACTTGTTCCACCGGAGCCAATCTCGGGTTTCGTTCCCGGCGAAGTTCCACTCGAATTTCACGTGTGGGAAACGTGGAGTACTTCTGACACTCCCATTTTCGCCAAGTCTTGCACGTCTCCGCTGCTCCATTCTCAACTTACGTCACGTAAACACAATGCTCATTAGGTGCTCTCGTGCTAGTAGCAGTACACTCTACAAACCAGCCTAGTAGAAATTCCTCCAACTGCAGGAGTGGTGTTGTGGAGGACTGTATTTGGCTGGAAGAAGCTGATATATTTGTAACGGCATTAGTGAGTTGTACTCGGGAATAAGGCCTGATACTGGCTTCTTAAGTATAGGTGGGGTAGATTTCTGCGGTATCCAGATGGCCTGTGAGAATTCAACTGTTCATACTGTTGTTGAGTACGTGACGATCCAGTTCTTCCACCGCCGTCGAAAGGAACTGGTCCTCTACTCAAATGTATTCAACTCCAGCAGGTGAGTAAAGCTGTCAAGTCAGTGAGTGAGGACGACTTGGTTGGTCTGTCACATTATCCAATGGGTATAGTAGTGACGGTCACCGTTAACTGTCTCTAGGGGAAGCCGTGGTCTACGACAAGGCAACCCTTCAAACAAGGGTTACATTACCAGAGATATGTACTCTACTACGTATACATATCATTCTCTGATTCGTCTGCATGTAGGGCAGACTATATTTAGGACAGGTACAGGAGGATAAAGGAAAGGCATTGTCGTGAAAGAGTGTGAATGAAGCGCTGGTGACATGATCTCAGTTGCAAATTTGCCGTATCGAATGCCGCGATCTTGAAGTTATAGACAGCTAGTAGTGCACAATGTATCGACTTATCTGTAAAGGAGTAACACACGCGTGACGTGTTAACTTACTTGTTGTCTCACTCATTGAAGCTGCGGACTTCGGGGTCGTCGGGAATTCCGGAGCTGCACGATGCGACGCAGCGAGGTCGCGCGTACCCGCGTCTCAGGAATTCTCTTTCGGCCGCCGACCTTAATAACTTCATTATTCGTAGGGAGTGTCCGTGGTATGTTAAGGAGGAGGAAGGAGGGGAGCTGGCTGTTTCCACGCCGTCTCTTTTCGCGACCAGCTCGCCATGACCGGAGCGCGGGTTGCCCGTGTCCAATGTTGCCCCGCGAACTGTCGCCCTTTTATGCGACAAGGGCTCGGCTCGTGTTTCAGCTTTTCGGCTCCGTGCGTCAAGGTCGATAAAACCACTACAAAAATTCAAAGTGACATAAATTATAGTAAAAATGTCAGGCTCTTTCTCGTTTTTTCCGTCCCCGAGTTTTTTGTTTGGATCCCCTCCGGACGCCGACTGCTTCTTTGAGGCGGTTTTTTCTCCTCTCGGTCGGGATGTTGTTTAGGACCCGAAGGGGCCGGGCGGCGGGGGCGGATGGTAGGAGAGATGGGTGGTGGGGTAGAACCCCAGGGGGAAGGAGGTTCTGACGACACCTACACTGTTTTAGTCCCGGGTAATAAAGCAGAAACCGTGGACATCATTAAGAGTCCCGATGTTCTGTTGCCTTAGGGATCCGGCCCTCTGCTCGGCCATATTTCAAGTCGAGGCGCGCTCTTTGTCCCGTCGGGGACCTCGGAGTCGTCGGCAGACCCTGAAGGCGGACCACGCGGTGTCCGACCCATTAACTTCCTTTAACGTGCCGGCCCGAGGCA
The DNA here is from genome assembly GCA_003012365.1 of Medauroidea extradentata. Taxonomy (NCBI): domain Eukaryota; kingdom Metazoa; phylum Arthropoda; class Insecta; order Phasmatodea; family Phasmatidae; genus Medauroidea; species Medauroidea extradentata. The sequence goes on from PNEQ01049094.1 coordinate 51,994, forward strand.
AGGGGTCGACATCGCGCCGCGCCGCGACGAAGGGCCGGACGTGTGGGAGGTGTCGCGGCGTCGTAATGTCGTCGTCCCCTACGGCCAAGCCTTGTTATCTCGGCGGGTATCTGTGCGTGTACGACAACGACCTGCGATCCGTGTCCCTAATGTCCCTCCTCGCCGTATTCTTGGACGATCAAACTTTACAGCCAAGTAAATTACACGCACGTGACCAAATAATGTTGTGGGAGGAGAGACGTTTCAGTCGGACACAGCAAAACCTCGTAGGATAAGGTGAATTAGGATATGTTGGCAATTACCTCCTAGACTTTCAACGCAGCGAAAACTGTGCTCCCAGTTGGTTCTTCTGCTTATTGGTTAAACTACTTATTATGCACTGTGGACGTACAGTACATAATTTCGAACGAATGTTTGTTAATCGCTGACTACATTCAATAAAACAATAGCGCAAGAAAATCAAACAAAAACAATAAAGAAGTCAGAATTACTTTTCAACAATATGTAACTCGCATATATTTACGAAGTAATAATATTGTCGGTATATAATGGAAAACATCACTCAGTCAGTTTGAGTTCTTCAAATTATTCGTGTGCCTGACAACGGGAACATACATAAATTCCTCAAACGACGCATCTACTGTCGTCGATAGAATCCGGCATCTTTTGTCTGTGTCATTGTCCATAAAACTTTCAGTCGCTTTCCTCGTTTTTGTTGTCGTCCGCACTCCACTATTGTTGCCATTTCAGTGCCCCTGTTTGTTTTTCTTTTCTGTTTGACCATATATTTTGTGTTAGTTTTTCTATTTCACGCCAACTTTATTCCAACGTCGTTATTATTTGCTTATTACTTATTTGTTGACCACAGATAATTTTGGTTTCCTTTTGGTTTCTTTTTACCTTGTTACGCGCCCGTGTCACTTATTATGTTGAATTTTCTTAATTCCTTCCTTATTAAATATTTGACAATATTTAAATGAAAATATTTCAATACGGATGTAACTAATTACTTTACCTTTCATAATGAAGACTGTATTCGAAAAATTAAATCGTAACTATAAAATAATTAAGCGAATTAATTTTTAAGATAAAAATTCTCTCTCACCAAATGATAAACGCTAAATAACTCCTAGTACCGATTTAATCCAATAACACGCATCCTATAGTAAAATGTAATATCTCTATAAAGAAACATTGCCGGTTATTCGTCACACCCTTGATTCGTTAAACCAAAAATAATATTATTAACAAAAGAGCTGACGCAGTTTTTTAAATGTCTCGTGGTCAGACCTTACGAGTTACTGTGGGTTTTTCCAGCGAATTAATAGTTTAGTCTCGCAGTGACAAAGATCCATGTATTGTCATGCACCTCGTAGCAAAATGTGTTTAATATCTAATTTAAATAAATTATGTACGACACAAATATACGATAAACACAAACTATTCATCCAGTTTCACTATTTACAACAACCTTGAGCCATGCATTCTATTAACTACCAATAGTCAATTTCACATTATTATTGATAACTAAATGATTTTGCAACTTTTCTGATCAACCCACAGAAAATAGTTGGGAAACGTAAATACTCTGAAGGAAAAATCAGTCCTGCCTATTCCATATAAAGTGAAGCACATTGCTCTTTCTGACGAAAAGTAATTAGCATAAAAGTGAATGGAATTGAAGGAGATACAACTTTTTTGTAGGGTAAGCAGATTCATTTTATTTACCAAGGGAATTGGGAGTTATTTATTGTAAAATACTTTAAACTACTCAACAAAAATTATGATGCGAAAAGTTTGCATCTAAATATATCTGAGTAAATTTTGACTCTTCATTGTGTACCATGTAAATCATTTGTAAGAAACATGTGCATTGTTGTCAAAATAAAGTTATGTGGTTACTAAAATCAAGATAATAACTTATGCTAAGTTAAACCGCAACAGGTACTTAGAACGAAATGTTTGCCTCCCCACCTTGAATGTAACGACAGCCATTATTGTATTATTTTTAATTGCATACGTAAATTAACGAAAATTATTTAATTTCACTTTAAACTTGAACTGATGCAAAATTACTAGTTCACATATAAAACCTTGCTGCTATTAACACAATCCGTATAAAATAATGGTTTACCTAACCGTCTTCAATGCTTGATTGATAATTTAGTAATGATATTTTTTTTCGGTTGCGATGCTAAACAATTATAACAACATAAACAGTTTATGTGGATGCACATCATAGACACAGAATGCTGTTGAGTCACAAAAATCACAAAAGTATACGAAAAATTAGACGTGTAGAAATAACGAAATTACGAAAAATTTCCAATAATGTCTATTGTCAACAACACACGTGTAACACGCATACAATTTTGGAACAGGAAAATTTTCGAAAATTCTAAGAAGACAAATAAAGTTCGGGAACATTGACAAACAACGAACCAAGTGAGTGAAAAACTGGTTTTGTATATGTTGTTCTCGTTGTACCGCATAATCATTCATCTTATATTTCTACCGCTGTTTCTGCGCTTGTTACGTTCGTTGCTTTGTACAGTATTGTCTTCTATTAATGTTTCGTAAATTTATAGACATAACTCAGGTACATAAATTATTCTTGTTTGTTAAGTTGTTGATATTAAATTCTTAGCTGCTTTTTTCTGTCAATTCTGAACTACCAGTACTATACATAAATTTATTATTTTTCATGAGACAATTTACCCGCTTGTTAGATTTGTATTTACTTTTATATTTTTTTTGGCTACATTAATTAATCTTTTTTACTTTTAAATTGTTTTGTTTCCATTCAGTAGTGAAGTTTAAGACAGGCGGGTACGCCTTAACGTCATCAATTTTATAAATTAAGACGGGAATAAGAATATAATAAAATTATACGGCTCTTGGGATTTATTAAGCATAAAATATATTTTCTTTGACTGCAGAACTGTAAAGTAAATTTCTTTGGTGATTGTAGTCTAGACTCGAATGTCGATAACAGGGCTTAAAAATAAATATACACTAACAATTTTGTTTACAAATATGTACTCTTTATTTAATGCAGATCTCTTAAAATCATATAACGTAACTATAAACTTATGTTTGTTTTGTGTTCTATGTTGTACCTACACTAATTAAGTTGTTTTGATGTTTCTGTCGTTTTTCTGACATAAAAATGAATTAATGATTACAAAACCATTGAATACGCGGTTATAATGTCCTTTTCTCGGTGGAAGTCATTAAGTGTACTAATATATAAAAGGATCGGATGTATCAGCTTCCAACTAACAGGCTGTTAGCTAACACAGTGTTAGCTTGTTCAATTATTAACCGCCAAGCCGTGTGTTTAATCAGTAGAGTCAGGAAATATTGGCGGGTTCCCTGACCTGTCCGCTGGTCTACAAGAATATATGTGTACTGAATGTGATAGCAGATGCTCAGTAACTGCTCACTGACAGTGAAGTGTGCCTGTATTCAGTTACAGTTTTATTATTGGCTCAGCTACTTCCAGGAAGTGTTGAGTAAGTCAACGGCCAGTTGTGAACTTGATACAGACCTATAGTTGCTGGAATACTAGCTTGCGCCTAAAAGTAAACGCGAATTTTTCAGGTCTCTATTAATCAGCCGTTTTTATTCCCTTGTTAGCTACCAGGTTGTTAAGAGTTTTGGTGATGTTTTTAAGTGTATGTTGGAAATATAGTTACCAGAAAAGTACTATTTTTATCTCAAAAACTAAGGTGATGCTGGCAAGTGATATAATACAGAAGTCTTACAACATGTTCTTTCTGTATTACGCTATATCAAACATTTCACTTAAGTTATTACAAGACAAATACCACGTACACTACACTTAAATATTAACATTACCCTAAAAATATGTGACGAAATTATAAAAATTAAGGGTTTTAATACATCACGTACTTATTTAAGAGAGATTATTTAGGGATTCTCTTTATTTAATAATGTTGGAGGGCTTAACTTTTAGTTTGTAGTCTTTCATGAGACTGTATCAAATCCATTCATATAACATGTTTGCTGCCTGCGCAAATAAAACCTACCTCAGTGAACACTTGCAAAGCCAGTCATATTTATTGTAAAGTCCTTGTACGAATGACACGTGCTATACACTAGCACTGGATTGCTTAGAAACAACGTAGGTATCATGATTTGATTCACGACTCGCTGAACTACAAAAGACATCTGTACATTAAGAAATGCACTCATAAATACCAAGTCACATGAGTTACGAAACATGCGTGGAATTAAAAATCAATTACTCAAATTGAAACCATTGCAAATATAAAACTCTCGGCCATATGTTTTCCGTTTGTGGCATAAATTATTTAAATACAGAATGTAAAACAAAGCTGTTTAACTCACATTAAAAAAACGCTGCTTCTCATTAACAAAGAACATAATTATTCACGAACATTGCCAATCAACGAAAATGAGCGAAGTTATATTCACCGCACTGAATTACAAACCCCGACATTAATTAACTTGTGTTTTCCTCACACTTTAGAACACAACTACAACATGCTTGTAACGATAATTTTGTGACAACTTGACAATTCCTACATCATTGTACATGCACGAGAAATCTACACAATTTGAGGTTACGAAAACGTATTAAATCATTATTTTAGGCGCGAGACACACTCTAAATTTGAATTAGTGAATATTCACTGATTCACGCTGATTGATTGAGCAGTTTAAACAATTTCAATCAGTAAAAATAGTCACTGTTTAATTAGAGAATTTTCACTGATTTCCTTTAAGAGTACCAGCATCTCATACGTGAATCAGTGAATATTGACCGTTTTTTCCAGTAGTTTTAAAAGAACAGTTTTCACTTACTAAATCAGTGAAAAATTGCTGGAAAATCTGTGGACATCACTAATTAACTTCTGGAATGTTGGCATTCTTTATCGGAATCAGTGAATAGTCACAGATTTCACAGTAATTTCTCACTGATTCAGTTTGTTGAAACTGCTCCATCCATCGGTGTGAATCAGTGACTATTCACTAATTCAGATTTAGAGTGCACTTATACTGCAAAAGTGGCTAAAATTACGATCGCAATCAATACAAATTTAAATTATAGATGATGCTATACAAATTTGGAAGTAACGTTGGATATACAAAGCACACAATTTTAATAATCACTTTCGATAGGTACTGTATGTTAATTTGCTTGCTTAGAGACACGTTTTTCGGAGCACAGAATTGCCTACACAGTTTGTTTTCGTTTTATCTTTAACTCAGTCCATACACTTGCACTCAGATATAGTTTAATGCTGTAATACTTCAAATTAATATCAATTTGCACAAAACATTATACATGTAATAGCTTAAACGAGTCTCGCAAGTACCTTCACTATCTCATAAATCGTCTCGCGGTCGCCACAAAATTTCATCAAACTTGGTACACGTATATCACATACAAAGCTAACTTGACGTTTGTGTACTGTTTCGATCATTCTATGTTTAAATTTTCGAAACAGCGGCAAGTTTTATATTTTTACCATACTTTTACATATCTCAGGAAGTAATTTTTAGAATTTCATAAAACTTGATACACAAATACTACATGCAAAGCTGAATTGACTTTTGTGTATTTCTTTCATCCTGTGTTTATAGTTTCAAAATGGTGGCCATTTTTATATTTTTAACATAGTATTACGTATCTTAGGAAATATTCTTCAAAAAATCGTCAAATGTTTTACGCATATACGACATACAAAGTTGATTCAACTTTTGAGTGTTTCGTTCATTTTGTGTTCATAATTCCGTAGTGGTAACTATTTTTATATTTTTTTAAAAACATAATTTGACTTATCTGATGAAATATTATCAGGAATTTCATCAAACTTGTTACATATACTACATGCAAAACTGAATTGACTTTTGCGTATCTCTTTCATCCTTTTGTAAAATTTTATAAACGGCGTTTTTTCTATCTTTACGATAGAAAGACATCTCAGAATTTTTTTTCCCCCAATTTTATCAATCTGGGTACTTGTATATTACCGAGTTAGTTGACTTATATTTTGTATATTTCGTTTATTACATGTCTAAACCAATATTATTATTTAATTTTCCTTTATTACGTAAATTAATTTAACTTTCAGAGTTAATTTGCACCCACCCACTTTGAGGAAAGTAGACTTATCGGTTATGCTGGTAACTACTTATTTTGAACTACGCTGCACAAATACTTGGGCACAATTCCAAAACACACGCATTTCCATTTAATACAAGTGGAACAACAGCGCAAATAAATAATTATAATCATGGTTCATAGATTTAAGACCACTTTCCGAAGGAAAAAATAGGCATACGAGATCACCTTTCTGCCTGTGTCTGTGTGTGTGTCCGTTTGTATGCGTGTCCCCCATAAAAATTTTTGAACCAATTAACCGAAATTCATGAAATTTGGTTCACATATAATACTTAGTAACCTGACTTGACTTTCATATATTTCGTTCACGTTCTTTTCATATTTTCGAATTGGCAGTCATTTGGGAGTTTTTTGATCAAGCTAGATATTCAAAGAACTGTATTTAAGAATTTAATCAAACTTGGTACATATAGAGTGCACAAAAAGCTGACTTGACTTTTTTGTATTTCGATCATTCTGTGGTCATATTTTCAAAACGGCGACCATTCTAACAAAATTACCATAGCATTACCTATCTTAGGAACAAATTTTCGGAATTTCATCAAACTTGGTACACATATAGCAAAATGTGATATATTTGAGGACATATTTTTCAGCAGTTCATTAATTTTGGCACGCATATTCTACTTAGTTAGTTGACTGGACTTTTGTGTATTTCTGTCATCCTTTGGTAATATTTTGAAAACGGCGGCCGTTTTTATCATTGTGATAGAAAGAAATCTCAAAATTTTACTGAAGCAACTAAATTAAATAGTAGTGCAGAAAATTTTATACCTACACTTGAATCATACAAAGTATTAAAGAAATTGTGACAATTATAAGCACTGTATTTTAAACGTTCATTGAATTATTTCAAATAAATATTTAGATGGTTTTATTGAAACTCAATTCAAGGACTGGGAGTATTTCATAAATTAAGTTGTGTATAGTTTCGATGCTCTGTAAAATATTTTGTGAGGTAAAATTAGTCACTTGTTGAATTCACTAAAAGATAATTCAGTTTACTGATATAGTTGAAAGGGGTTTTAATATTCGTGTAAAGTACAGGCAATTAAGGAAACTTGTTTATAATTTCAAAATCAAATGAAAAATTTGTACCAAGACAAAAGATACTTCTTATAGATTAATAACTCCTCATTATAAAAAAGTAATTAGAATATATTGGTTTGTGGACATACGCCGTTGCTCATGTTTTGCTGATCAAACTTGTATTGAATGACAAAATTCAAATAAGAACAAAAAAAAAACAGACACAAAACACATACGAAAATGAGAAAAAACAATCCCAGAGCAATTCTGTCAGTTTTTTAAAGTGATACAACAAAGAATTCTACAGATAGAATCCAGTCGAATATCAACATAACACCCAGATAGAGAAAAACAGACACAATTTTAGAACCAAATTCCCAAAATAAAATTAGAATAGACGGAATTTCTCTGGATTTTTTTTTTTTAATTTTCGTATGTGTTTTGTGTCTGTTTTTTTGTTCTTTTTTGTATTTTGTCATTCAACACAAGTTTGATCAGAAAAACATGAGCAATGGCGTATGTCCACAAACCAATATATTCTAATTGTAATCTCCCATTGCAACAAACATTTAAAAATCTTATAAAAAGTAAACTACAAAAAGTCACAGCGATATTTTTAACAAGTAATCAGACAATCACACAGACAGGTAACAATTTGACGTTACATATAAAATTGTTACCCTGGGGCTAGAAAAATAATGCATTCATAGTAAAACAAACACCTTTATTTACTTTATTAAGGATGGTCTAAATTAAGATTACCTAGGCACAAGCATATTTATATAATAGATTAAGAGCATTAATAAATCTACTACTACTACCAATAATTTTCAATGCTTATAAATATTTCATAAGGACAATATTTCAGCCCCACCTTAGTACCAACAAAGTGCGATACGTTAAACACTGAAAACTTTACACAAATTAACTTTCAGGTAGTTGTGTATGACGATAACATCCGCAAAAGTAAGGTATTAAAAGTTTCCTAAAATTATTAGATATATAATAGCAAAAGTCTGCACATAGATTGTATATTTTTTGTATTGGCATCAAGTTGAGTCGTATAGTACAAATTAACATTTTACAACACTGTTAATTCCTCAACTAATATATTTATTTTCATCAATCGTGTGCTGGATTTTCGAACGTTATCAAAATTTGAATTTAATTTTCAAATTATCACTGATTTATGTCCAATTAAATTATTTCACCTTACCACCTTACTTTTAAGAAGAAATGCTATGGTTTTATTATTTACGCAAAACGGAAAATAACTTGTTATTTTCAAGATCACAAATGCATTCGAACTATTAAGTGTAATGCCACTATCACACAGTAGTCTAGCCGTATTACCTACTGTTAAATTTAAGAGGGAGTGGTACGTAATTCAACGCTAAAATCATTAATATATAACTGTAGGTTTCTTGAAGCTAATTTGCGAAAATTCAACAGTAGCAATCCTAGACAATAGTTTTAGCCAACGTTTCAAACAAAATTGTTTGCATTGCACAATCTCTGACGCCGGAACCTCGTGCATTTAACTGTGGCGCAAGAGATCACCCGTAACGAATGAGTAATTCTAGAAAAATATTTACTGATAAAGATGGAAAATATCATAATCTAGGATTGTCATTGAGTATTTTGTCCATATTGGCTTCGAAAAAAAGCGTAGAAATCAATTGACGATTTCAGCGTTTATTTATATACCACGCGCTCTTAATATGCTTACCTTTTAAATGTGTTGTAATTCGAAAGAAATACATTGAGACCACCACAAAGAAATACCAATCACATGGTAATATACAGAAATATACGTTTTCACTAATATCCACAGAAAATAAATAATATTAAATAGCTTTCATAGATGTATTTAAAAAGTGTGCATTATACGATTTTTCCATGGTTGCTAAAAATATTGTTTGTAAAAAACATTGAAAACCGGCAAGTAGGAACTTCTATATAGTTCATCAAAATAATAATAATAATAATATCAGGAAGATTATCTTCAAAACAGTTCCTCATATATATCATATTATACATGGCGTGAAATTGTCGTCTAATTTGACAAATAACTTGAGACTGTTATAAAAACACATTTTTGATATGATACATTTTGCATAAAGACATGTAAGAAACTAAATTTGTATGATTATGTGACGTTCAAAATATGGAACTAAAACCTCCATCACTAAATAATAAACAAGTAATATAATATTTTGTAGAACTTCGCCGAAAATAAAGGCACTTTCCTTTTTTTTTTTTTTTTTTTTTTATTCGAAACATTCCTTATTTTTCAGCCGTGGAAAATATTTTTACTGAGCCAGAGTTAAAATAAATTGAGAGATTATCTGTTCTTTCGCCAAACAAATTTGATGTAATTAATTTTGTTTGCTTAATTTTTACGACTCTAAAACAGTAGCTACTTGTCCAAAAGTTTTTTACCTGTGATGAAAATGAAATCACAAATAATGTTCACAAATTAAACACTATTTAGAACTTGGAAAAAAAAAAAATTATTTTAACCACAGCAGCATTATAACTCAATTCCAAGCCAGTATTTGTTTCTCACGCCAAGTAGTATAACTGTAATACAGTATTTCAAACGTTTCACATTGCCTCAACAGAAAATCGTTCCATAGGAAAACTTCCCAGGGCGAACATTGTATTCACTGAGTAAGCCTCGGTAAAACACGTATACATAAGATTAGATAAATTTTTTACTAGACTGTAAGTCTCCAAGCCTGTAAAAAGTAGCATTACGGACTCGATAAGTTGGCAAAATGGCTTTTACAATATCAAGATATTAGAAATTTTTAGAAACGTACACATGCTGTTTGTAAGAGGGTGTGGTACATACATCAACTGTAAATAGGCCCTACATTAGGAGAAAATTAAAGATTTTTCGAAGTAAATATAAAAAAATGATTTAACCAAACGCTTTTGCCTATAACGCATTTCTTGGGTAATATATCTTACGTCATAGTTTCGTACTTTTGACTGAAGTGCAAGAAACTAACTTTTGGAACTCATTTCGGAAAGGGAATCAAACGAATATTCGCATTCACGTGTCTGGAAGTGTGAAAAGACACTGTAATCATAGAGTAATTAAATATTAGTTAAAAAACAGGACAAACAAGAAAGGCAAGAAATTTTATGAGTAAATGAGACTTGTGAATTCCACGGAACTTGAAAAGCCCTTAATGTGAGGTTTCACTCACCCCACGTGTTTAATTCTGAGAAGAAAAGTGTGACATCTGCGATTATAGCGTGAATTATATTTATCTTGAACTCCAGCAGAAGCATCGCACTTGATCTTTTAACGCTTATTTGGGCCGCAATCGTTCAAAAAATATGTTTATATTCTTAGTTTGCTCGTCTGATTCCGGCATTAATATACGTTAATAGTACAACTGCGATGCTTGCAATGTAGCTCACGGTAAATAAATTTACCGCTATAGACGCGGATTTCACACTTGCCTTCTTAGAATTTAGAAAAAGCGAAAAATAAATTAATTCAACATGCGGGGTGGGACTCCACATTAAATATTGTGTTTATTTATTATTTAATAGCTCAAATGAAGTGATATAATATAACATACGAGACTGAAACTTGGAAAACTAACGTAGCCAACAAAGTGTTACCAAACATACAAAAATGATTTTTTTGTGTCCCTCTGGAGTGTAATTTTTTTTTGGGTCAAACAGTAGGCCTATTACCAAAGTTCAAGTGTGGACTCGAATTCAGCTATCGCTGATACGACAAACACGGCACGATGCTATATAAGCACGTTGAGAGTTTGTGTGTGTGTGTCAGAGAGAGAGAGAGAGAGAGAGAGTAGAGTGTGTCAGAGAGAGAAAGAGAGTGTTACAGAGAGAGTATGTGTCTGAGAGAGATAGAGAGAGAGAGAGAGAGTGTGAGTGAAAACAGAGGACTGAAGCCAGGGTCGGAGCGAAGGGGGTCGGGGGTTCTAACCTCCCATCCCTCCATCGGCAACAAAAAATTGATAAAATATTAAAAACATTTTGACCAGCGTAATATTTAATGTTTCGTAACTAAAAACTGCTACAGCCCTATTTTACACCTTGAAATTCAATTTTTTCCAGGGGAGGACTCCCGGACCCCTCACTTAAAAAAAAAAAAAAAAAAGGGAGGGTCGGTGTTTGTTATATTATTCTGAGGTTGAATTTCCCCTCCCCCTTCACGATAAATCCTCGCTACGCCACTGACTGAAACACTAATCAAAACTAGATCAGACAGGAAAGCCTGTTACAGGAAACGCGAAATGCCGAATTTTACGATGTCCAGGGGGTATTTTCTATAAATTCACATCTGTAACGGTCTTTTAAAAACGACAGCGATTAACATTGTCACTAGTGACTGTCTTTCAATTGTATTCTCTAACACCTCGCTTTACCAGAATCAAAATATACTTGGCAACACTGCAGGATGTGCTCTGAAAACATTCATTCGTCTTACTAAATTATATGTTCTCAGTTTTCAAAGACGGTTTCTAAATACTAATTACTTAAATTCTGTTATAAGATATATTAAATATATTTATTTCATTTTAGGTATCTGATCAAAAGTGTCATTCTTCTCTAAAAGCTCTCGTTGCTAGTAGGATGTTAGTATACTACACTGACAACACATAGCATTAGTACTGTACTATTTTGAATGTCCACCAAAATTTAGAAACACACTTATTGCATTAAACTACACAGTAAAAATGTTTGTACCTATACAAAATGTTCTTTGAAAACTTGTTAAAATATATTTTTTTTTTTTTAGATTACAAAAATACTTTAAACATTAGATAATAAATAAACAATTGTGATTGTTCATTTACACACACTTTTGTTTATTTACAATTAATAACATTAAATTTACAAATAAATTATTGTACATTTTACAACAATTGTCTGAAGTGAACCAGTTTCCAAGATTTTTCTTTGTAAAAGTACAAAATATTCTGTAAAAGTTGACAGGCCATCGATGATTATTTCGTTTCACCTCAAACACTCTTGCTAACAAAAATATATCCCTCTAGTCCCCACATATACTTGGATGATTTGGACCACTTTAATGACCTACGACATTCTTGTTGTATTGCCTAGACTGATAAATGTTCTGACACTAGTTTAAGTTTTTTCCTACGAAAGTAGGAATTTTTTTTACTGTATCTTCATTTGCGGTGATTATAAAAGTTTGTACATATAGAGCAATAATTTATAACACATGTTACAAATTTTGAGGGGTATATATGTACCTCGGAAGCATAAGACACTATTTCACAAAAATCAAATTTTTTCAGGAGAGTAGTTTGGGAAGTGTGATTGACTAGTGAATTTAGCTGCTTAATACCCAAAAATGTGTTGTTTTACACAATACGGGCTTTTTGTTGTATGCCACTAGAAAATACTTAAAACTGTGTTAATATTTATGTTAACAAGTGAATTTTGAGAAATAAATGGACATAGTGTCTTATGCCTGCGAGGTACAGATATAATACTGTCTCCTCAGCCATATTTAATCGGGCTTGGTCCCTCGCGAGGATCGTTGCGTAACGTAACTAAAAACTGTCACCCATTTTCATGCGCTTTCACGTGATCTTTACAAATAGAGTTTCACGAGACTTTTGAAAGACAGCCACGACATAATTTTTAGTTACAGAATACGAATCCTCGGCGTGAATATAGTTACACTGTACCTGTCTGTATGTAAAGAAATAAGTTAGAGACTCGAACCCCAGAAGCACTCAGATCAACAACCAACAACGACGACAACGGTGAGCATGAAACCTCGACACGAGCTGTGCTGGGCATGGGTGGAAAAATGGGGGGGAGGGGGTGGTAAAAGCATGTCGCACAACGACATGAGGCCGGCACATAAGACGCGATAGGTACGCGACAAACATGACCTGACTTCACTGTTCATATTCCACTCTCCGCTCGCTCATTTACACGTCCTCCTGACCGAGAGAGAAACAGAAAAAAAAAAAAAAAAAAAAAAAACAATGGAACCGACATTGGAGGCGGGGCTTTCATCGGGAAGGTAGTATTTTTTCCCTCCCCCTTCCACCTTCTTTTGTAACCGAATCCCATACCCCGTGTACCATCTCGATAACACCCCTTCACCCCTCGGCCCAATATCACCACCTTGTGAACCTATCACAGATCGAGAGAAATGGGGCTGTTAGGAAGACAACACCTTTTTAAACCTCATTTCATTTCGAGTAAAGAGAGAGGAAGGGAGACTGGGAGAGGACAGGAGAAGAGTGAGCAGGTGAAGGGAAAGGGAGGGGCGATTTTAAGGGGTGGGCGCCAGACGGGATCAAACATGGCTGACCGTTTCTCCGTCGGCTTGGTTGTTCGTTTCTCTGAGGAGGATTCGTCCTGTGCTTGCCCTTGTTCTTGTAAACAGATGGGAGTTCAGCCGCGAATTACTCCCCCCCCCCCCCCTGAACCACTCATCTTGCACACTTCCAACAAGATATCACACACTCTCTGCCACAACTTGACCAAATACAAACCTCGTGCCTCGTACGTATCGCTCGAACGACTCCAGCAAACATAGCGTTTGTACTCAGTTCTTAAATGTCATCTTCTTCTTTTCTCCCACCAAGGCGATCCACGTTCGATGATTACTGTCGGGGTCGGTCGGTCCCCGTAATTTCGCATGTGAGTATCTTGCCGGACAATGCCGTTGGTCGCAGGGGCGTCATCTCAAGTTTCTTTTGGGAGGGAGGAGGGGCAAGATATTTTTTCGGCGACAGTGACCTTGTTGCATCTTTTTTTTTATTAATTAAGCATGTATAAATTAGAAGCCTTAATAATAAAACTTCAGTTTTATGTGCTTAAGTTAGCATTATTTAAATAATAAAATACAAAACATAAATTTAATACACACAAAATTTTAAATCCAGGGTTGGGGATGGGAATTTGCCCCACTGCCCCCTCCTAAATGACGCCTCTGGTCGGCGGGTTATCTTAGTGATTTCCCGTTTCCTCCCGTCCTTTCATTCCGGCGCTGCTCCATACTCACCTCACGTCACTACTCTCCAGCGCTAAAGACCTCGATGTTAAAGGGGGGACATTAGACAATTTTATTGTGTTTTCAATTTTAGAACCGTAACATTTATTCATATTGTACTATCAAAAGTTTCTCTTCGGTAAAGCATAGGATAGGATATAATCTTGGTAAACTGCTTGACGTACATAATAATGGAATCTTTCATTAATTCGTCATGCAGAATCATTGCAAGAGAATTATAGGCTAACTGTCAAGAATTCTCTCGCAATGATTCTTACGAAATTAATGAAAGATTCCGTTATTATTTACGTTAAGTAGATATCTAAAGGAAGTAGAAAATCGCAAGAATATTTCGTGCATTTGTAGTTTGCAAATTAATGAAGTAGCTTACGTTGTATTTGGTTTGGGAATTGTTATGTAATATTTTAAAGACGAATAGCAAATTGTCAGGTACGACGTACCAGATTTATGGTGATATAATCAGATGGGAACATGCAAATAACGAAATAAGAACGTCAGTCAAGCGTGGACACGCAATGTACTGTAAAAAAAAAAAAAAACAACAAAGGCTCAACTTTCCCCGCGATAAATGAGTGTTTCTAACGGCTTCTCATATGCACTGAGCAAACTATACATGTGAAGCCAATGAGAAACGTCAGGCCCTACAACAATCCTGAATAATTTATTGGCTTGGTTAGTAAAACCAAGTTGTTGAATTTTAGACCGAGAAAGTAAAGTTGCCAACTTACCGCTGTACAGTACCTATTAGCTGTTCACGATAAAAAGCACATTTGAACACCATTTTTAAGAATAATGATTAGAAAAACATATTTTTTTGGCTTAAAATTTTTATCTTGAATGAGGTAAAATTTGTACTCTGTGTTGTTACACTGCTTCAGTGTTAACGAAGATGGGAAGCGTAAGTTTTAAAACAATGTTAGGTAAATGTAATTATTAATATATTATGAAATAAAAAAGTAATGACAAAAAATGTTTAAATTTTCGACCACAAATATGAAGGAATACTTAAAATATAATCTCACTTAAGGGCGCGGTCTACCGCAATTTTCATCACCATTTTTTAAATTTTTTATTTGTACCAGACATTTTTTTATTATTTAAGACACAAAATGTGACTAAATTTGGCTCTTATAAAATTTTTTTAATTTCTCATAGTTTTCGCGTAATGGCTTGTCAAAGTCATATTTTGCATATTTCTGTTTTAAGGACTACACTAAAACCAACTGGTACACCGAACTAAAAAAAATCACAGTGGATAAAGACATAGCAGGCTACAATGGCATGATCATAAAAATAAAGAATACAAATTATTCGTAATAATAAAAAATACTGAAACTCAAAATAAAAATCTAAAAAATTCAATATAATTTTTAATACAAAGAATTGTTATTCCGTATTTTTATCAGCATGCCATTGTAGCCTGCAATGTCTTTATCCACTGCAATTTTTTGAGTTCGGTGTATCAGTTGGTTTTAGTGTAGTCCTTAAAACGGAAACATGCAAAATATGACTTTAACAAATCATTACGCGAAAACTATGAGAGATAAAAAATTTCATAAGAGCTAAATTTAGTCACATTTTGTGTCTAAAATAAGAAAAAAAAATATCTGGTACAAATAAAAAAGTGGTGATGAAAATTGTGGTAGACCGCACCCTTAAGGGCTTGTTCCCGAGTTTTTTCAGACTGGTGCCAATAACTCAAATATTTTTTAACCAAAAGTTTTGAAAAATATTAAGTCAATATGTAATCACACGATGCACAATGCTGTGGACGCGTTTTTTAAAATAATGTACCATTCGCTAGCAAAAAATAATTTCCTTCATTTTTGCTTATTTTCACGACGAAAAACGTGGTACTTTGGGTAATGAAATCTAAAAAACCGTTTAGTATAATTCTACAAAAAAATTCAGCTACAAATTATAACATATAAGTGTCAAAACTGTGCAGCGAAATTTTGATATGAGTATTAGGTAGCAACAAAAAAATATTTTCGAAATCACTGCAAAACTTCGTAACAAGGCCTTAAGGCAATGCTCTATAATTTCTACTGTTTTTTTTTTTGTTTTTTTTTTTTTTTCGTTTTTTAAGCTTAAAGGAGAGCATGTGTCAAAAATATGTTCTGCAATTTTGTTTAAAATGTTTTTATTGTAGTGGTAACTATTTTTTGAAATATTATAAGGTTTCGACAAAAATGTCAATTAATCAGAATTTATTTAATTTCGTACTTAGATAAAACCATTGTATTCTGTGCCCTGGAAAAAGCAGCCAACATGGAGAAGACGATTTTAAATAAAAATTCCGAACAGATTTTTGATGTCTGGTCTCGTTTAAGCATAAAAAATTAATATCGGTAAAAAATCAGAAACAAAAGAGCATATCCGGTGTTGCACGGAGCCTCATTAAATTTATTATTTTGATCTTCCCCTGATTACAAAAGTAAGGATTATTTTGCATTCTACTCCAAATAAAAAGTCCCATTATGAATAATAATAAGCCAAGTACACCACATTCTTAGACATTCTAAAGTCTTGCACTATCTGAGCTGTATATTGTTTCGTAAACATATAGCTTTAAAAATGAACTAGTTACGAAAATGTAAAACTTGAGTATGTGTAAATCTACTGGTATCGATAGTTCTAGCAGAACGCAGTATAATTACACATACATATTCTTGCTAAGTGAATACTGTGTTTGCAATATTTAAGTAAATATTTATATGTATTACTTTCCTTTGCGTACAGGCATCTTGTTTACTAAATAGTTAGCAAGAATGTTAATGTGGAATCAGTTTGCGATTGCATAACATAGTGAGTTTAACTAGTAATGAATGGTATTCACTTCCCTAAAATCTTTATTATAAATTGATTCATAAAAAATATTGCAGTCCACACATGTATTAGCATTGTGGATGAAAATACCAATACGGAAAATGAATGCCCGTATATATCGTAACAGATGTTTCACATAATTATATTTCCTATGTATTCTAAAGTAATGGAAGTGACATCACTCAGCTGGTTTTTATAAACTACCCTTTTATACACTTTTAATTGATTTCAAACTAATATTTGTAAAAGTACAAAAGGTGTACAGCCTACAAGTCGTCGAAGATATTTGGCCTATCGTCTTTGTTTTATGTTTGCTGGAATATCTAAATAATTCTTCTTGTGACTAATTTCTAGAAAATTATTATTGTTTTAACTAATCTTATTTCGTGAACTGCTGGCTAAGGCCTGTTAATAGAAAATTGACAGGAAAATTAAGAAACATTTGCATACAATATTTGCATTTGCTATTTGTGTGAGCGATAAGGTGGAAAGCGAAAAAAAAAAAAAAATACCATCTTCGCAGTTGGAACCGAACTCACGATTTTACAAATACAGTCAAATATGGCATTACAAGCTGTAAAAAAAAGCTGGCCTACAAAATGTACATTTTATTTATTTATTTATTTATTTTTTTTTTTGCAATTTTACGTCTATTTTGCACTGAATCTTGAAAGTTTAAGTTTTGAATTGTATGATTCTATTTTTAATATAATTTTCAATAGTGGTCAAATAAAACAAACCTCGTGTTTTCTCTTTTTATTAGATGTACAGTTTCCTTGTATATAAAGAAAAGCCTGGCATATTTTTATATGGTAATAATTTTTGTCTTCATTTCAAAAGGAGTAAAAGAAATATGTCTCGTCACGAAGAATAAAATTAACTAATGTGGGTATGTTGGGAAGGATGCTAAATTCTTGACCTCTTTATTTAAGGTATATCTCAAGGGTTCTGTGTGCATATCTTACAACCAACGAGTTTATAAAGAGAATTCAATTTAAAATACATTACCTATCTGTAACTCAGTTATAAAGATAGCTCACTGAAAACAAAACAGACCATTATTTAAATTTACTAAAAAATATTGAGATAAGGTTTAGATTGTTTTTTTTTTCACGCTTGTTTTAGTTTTATAAACTGTAAATTTCAGAATTTTTTAAGTTTTGAATATTACGACTGTCACGGTTTCGCAACGTAAAAATATTTACTCAAGATTTTTAACGTCGAGTAATTTTTTTTTTTTTTCGAAAATTTTATGTTTTTAATAAAAGCGTTTCAAATAATTTCTTGAAATATTTACTTGTCATTTAAGAGGCGCTTTAAAAGCCTTAAAACTACAGAGAGCTCCTTACTGTTTTACACCGAGTTGATGAGTTTAAATCAATAAATTATTTTAGTTCCAGCAGAATAAAACGTAAGCACGAATTTTAAAACTTGTTGATATTTACAGGTACATATGTTAATCTGTTAAGTGTCTTAACTACGTATATTGTTTAAATTACTAATCATATATTGTTTAAATTATTAAAGTAACTGAAATGGTATTTCCCAAGTAAATGTTCACCGAGTTCCCAATAATTATTAACAGCTTTTCAATGCAAGGAGAGAAAATAATAGGCTACTACTAACTTTTAAATGTGCACTGTTTGTCTACAATTGACAAAGTTGTTTACGCAATTGGATTATTCAACTTAAAAAGCACGAACAGTTGTCAGCTTAAAAGTTATGTTGTGATGGATATCAACCTGCTTTCACTATGTGGGATACACACACATCCTTCGCGAAACTGAAATTTGTGTACAGCAATCTAACTCACAAACATTCAAATTTTTTTAAGTTCTGAATGAGGAATTTATATTTGTTTTTCTTATATTGAATATGAACGCTGACGTTCAGTATATATACATAATGCAGAATAATCATGCAGATAATTTTCATGTCATTATATTTGTGAATTCGAAAGATACTCATAAAAGCATCCTAAATTCTGTCCGTTCGTCCAAATTACATCAAAAATATTTTAATTTTTAAGTTATTGTATCTTAATAAATATAGTAATTATTATTGTTAGATACTTATATAAACAAATTATCTCTTTGTCCTTGTAGAATATTTGTGGTAGCAAGTAGTTGAAGGCTATTTTAAAATGCATTAAAGTTGATTTTTGATATAATTGAGCAATAGCCTACATCTGGAGTGTTAGAGCGACTCTACGATTTATAATTGGGGACCTGAATTCGAAACCGTGCTAACTCCAAACTGTATGATAAAATAATAAAAAGTAATACATTTTTTCGCGTCTACAATTTACCTATCTTAACTGTGTTACTTATTAAAGTAACATATTTTCACTCCGGTTAGTATAATATTTCAGATAAAAAGAAATGAACACATTTTTTTCTAATACTTAAATTTTGGAGTTAGCATGGTTTGCAATTTAGGTCCCCAATTAATACTGAATTGACGAAGTAAGAAATGACCGACCAGCGAGACTTTTTAAATTATTTAATATGCACTACATTAATAATTTTAATTTTATCGCTAAAGTGTATGGGAATATTCTCCAATATTGGGATGCTAACACGCTTTCCTTGTTTTTTTTTTTTTTGTTTAAAATGTGGTACACTTACGCCACTACCTCGTACAGGACTCACAAATATTACTTATTAGAAAAGCAGAATTATTTATAATAAATGTGCACTTTTCTGACCATGGTACACAGCGTCATTATATGTAGCAAGATTTAGTACGTGCACCGGTTTTCTGGGCCTTCCACCATGAAATACTAGCATAATTATTTATTGGTGCTTACTGGTAGTGTTCAATATGACGAGCCAGATATCATTTTAATATACTACCATAATTCAAACTGCAAATTTCATCAACGATTGATGGAACTCAAAAAACCGCTCCAGAGTCCAACATGAAGTTTGTGAAAATTTGGGGATTTTATATTGTGATTACATTTATTTATAACGCTATTTAAGTACTTCAGTATAATAAATGTCATAAGACAAAACTGTTTGAATGCTTATATTAACATCATAGCCTACATAAAACAATAAAAATTAGCATCATCCAGAGAGCATCATTACATATAGTGTTCATTCTGCCTTAGATTGTCAGACAGTTAAGACACGTGTTTTTTATAAAGGAATGTCCAGTGTTTGAATGTTCTAGTTATATTTATTTATATGATGTTTTTGTGTTACGCTAATGTTTTTTTTTCTCACGTACATGAATGTTATATTATATGTAGGCTTAATATAATTTTTTTTTGCTTACATTGCACAAGCAATAATTAATGGTTCGTAAGCGTATGAGTATATGAAGTCAGTAGGAAAATTGAATGCCAACACCATGCATGTCAGAACTCTGAGAGTACTGCTCCCCTTCGCACGTAACCTAAAAAATAAATTCGCTGCTCCTACGGACCCTTTAACTAATTCAGCGGGATTTTTTTTATTTCCCTCATCCGCGTAAGGTAAGTTATTTTTAACATCAGTATCTGTCTGGTTCTGGAGTTGCCTGTGAGCGGATATGCCGTGTTTTTGCAATCCCCCTCCCCCTCAAAACTACCCTCACAGGGGTATCAAGCGTATACGCGTGCGTGAATTTAAAACACGTGTCCCTAGTACGAATGTTCTCTTTACATATCATTATACGCGATTACGCGCTGCCGGCACGGAATGACGACCAGGGTGGATTTGGGAGGGGGAGGGGGGCACGAGCACGCTTTTGATATTAAACCGCCCCTTGGTATACGAGGCATAAAAGACCTGCGTATATGACGAAGGCGAAGGGAATTGGAAGCTTATTGCAAAGTTGTTGGGACGTTATGCTAGAAACCCCCCCCCCCCTCCTTTTCCTCCCCCACGCACTCTAACAAGTATTAAACTCCATCTCATAAACAGCCTTATGAACGCCTCTCTTCCTTTTCGTACACAAGTCGTGAATGTGGAGTCGAGCTACCACTTCGCCATCCCCCCTTTTCATCCCTTAGCGTCTCTCTCTCAGCAACCCCTTCTCCGCAAACCACCCCCTCATCACGTCTTCTTGACGCTATCCTTCAACACTGCAGCACAACATTAAGACCGTAGTTCGTCGCGCGGGAAGCAGTCGTTATTTTCCAGGCGTTATGAGACGGTTTACAACCTCCCCCACTCCGGCTCCTATCCGTCCCTCTAAATTTTCCATTTCATATCACCCCGACAATCCATAACCCTTTCGCAGTCTCGCATCGCCACTTATGCCACCCCTTCTCCAACTTACACGTAAAAGACTGGTTCGCCCTTTCCGCGGGAAGATGCTGTAGTGCAGCTCTGAAAGCAGCTTAATTTGCTCGTGTGAGAGGGCCGTTGCTTTCTCGCGGACCGAGTTGTCTCCGTGGAAGATATTCCCTCCACGCGCGCTCCTTCACACGGCTCAGGCGTTGTTTGCAGATGAGCGCGGAGAACTCAGATGCAACCCCTCTCCATCCCTCGCCTAGCAGAGCACCGCGACTCGAGTCGGCAACAGCGAACACTTTGTTTTAACGTTCATGTCTGTTAAACGTGTTTATGGCTGACGAAGTGCTTGCTTCACTTCCTGGCGACACGGGCATTCTGCCTCGCTGACGATTCTAATTTCGAGTGTGGTTAGTTTCGGTACGCATGTATACTGAAACAGAAACTCAAAACATATTATAAATTTAGTATAAATGTCTAACCTATCAAATAATCCTTAATGTATTTTAACGACGATTTACTAAATAATTATTTTATCCTATAATCAAGTACATAAAATAAAACATATACCATAAAACAAATTTTTACAAAACAGGGACGGGATAATCTTGTAATAGGCATATATGTTGTTGCTATATGAAATATAGTGGTAGGCCTATATGAAATGTATGTCGTGGTTTTTATATCATCATACATGCACAAAAACTCTATTAAGTAATTGTGGCAAAGTAAATTATGTATTCTGTAAACAGCAGAACTCAGTATAACTGGCAATAAATTATTATTATGTACGGATATTTTTAACGCAAGTACTATTTTGGCCGACAACTCGCACATTAATTTATCGTACTTAAAGAATGCCGGACACACCAAGCTTAGAGTTCGAACGATGAATAAATATTTTAATATATTTACATATACATACATATGTAGGCTATATATTCTTTTCGAATGATGAACTTAAAAATATACGTTTTAAACAAAATATTTCGGTCTATTTTATATAAGAAATTAACGATATTAAGTAATTTTCGAGAAATAAAACTTTAAAAAAATTATGTAAAAATTGCAAATAACTTTTTTTAAAGTGTGAAATACCGGATGTTTAAAAATGTATGTGAATATTTGGGGGTCAATCGTCATATCTACATGTACATAAACGTTGTGTGAAAGTATGTCCGAAGATACACCGTTTGTGCACTACAGCTCACAGTAAATGACGTAAACTGCACGGGCAGGTTCGTGTTACTGTCGAATACAACTGCAGCTATTATGCATAGGCAGATACATACTAAAACGAGACAATTTTTTTTTTAATTTGATGGTACGCATTGTGCGATGTAGCATTCCGCAGTTTAACATATCCAGCCCAAGCGCAATGCCTGTTCACACAACGCGATTTGTTCTCCTAACATGAGGTATTGGCATGTGAAGTACCGACATGCGATTTCGCAACGGACAGTATAACAGTATCTCATTTTAGGTATTTAGTTCTCTAAATACAAACATTGACAATGTTTCTTAACGTAGCAGTACATGTTAAGAAATTTTGTGTAAGTATATTTTGTATGCAATAGTTATCTATAAAATTGCTCCACTTGTGGGTACATAATTGTTACATAGAGAAGCCTCTCAAACTTGCAGCAATGGCACGAACTGCAAAAAACTTGAGAACTTGTAAGTAAAATATTTTCTCGATAACTAAGCGTTTTCTTAATGCCATGACTACTGCTTGTACGGTTTTTTCGATAATAATTTTTCAGGCCTAAACGAAAGCAGGCAACAGAATCCGTTTAGCAGATTTGTTAAAAATTTTTGTGTACAGAGTAAGTGCTGTAAGGACGTTCATTGAAAATAATTTGAAATTTTATATCTGTACGAAATAATGTAGGCAAAGTTTGGTAGACTTCCCTAGTGACAATGTGCTCCTATGAGAAATGTTTAGCATGCATAATATTCCCATAGCGGCATGTCAGAGACAAACCTTACATGTCACGGCAGAATAAACCCAACGAAAACCACCAGGCATACTTAAAAAATTAACGCTGAATTTATATGTTTCAGGCACTACTAGTAATAGGAACAGAAAACCAGTTTTCGTTTTAAAAATAGCAGTACTTCATGTCAAAATGCTTTAATTTCAGTAAATTTTACACACAAAAATTGTTAATTATTTCAATTCAGTAAGTCTGTTGGTATTCGTTGGCTGCATACTGCCTTAACACCAAACTTTGACTTAGGCATGCCGTAAAAATAATGCCATTCATGTTAAAATTTTCCTTAGGAGGATACTAAAGTCTCCAGTAACATCTATAAAACTGGTACTATTTCCAGAAACATAAACGTATGCGTCCTTAAACACTCGATCACTGCTTTCACGTTAGTCATTTTTAAGTCCTAAACGAGAGCAGATTTCGGAAAACTGCTAAACAGTTTTGCTTAAAATTGTTTTTTTTCTATGTAGTCTAATGTTTTCTAGACCAAAAATTATACATATAGCTAATTCGTTCATTAATATATCCGTACTTAATCACATAGTTAGCTGACACTATTGTGCATTTCGACATGAAAAAAATGTGCAATAGTTTTTTAGATATCAGCTCTCGTTTAGGATTTTGAAAATTTACTATCGTAAAAGCAGCAGAAAGAATGAATAATAGCCTTAAGTGCGCTGCCTACATTTTAATAATCATACCTTTATACAAAATAAATTTTCAAGGGGCGTGACATGAGCAAGGAGGGATACACATATTAGTTTATATTCGACGATGCTCAGTCATATTTAACTATATTGGTTTCCGACGAAAACCATTTCCTGCACTGAGAAGAGAAGAATATTTTAACAAGACTAGAAATACACGGGAAAAAATATGTTTTAGGGCTTTTTTTAATGAATTAATTCTTTGTTAAATGTTTTGAAGGTATTTAAAAACGCCCTAAAATGTCCTCCAGTAATGAGGGCCTTATCGAGATGATCAAAAACGTCAGTGATGACATAAATGTAGGTTTGACAGGTATATAGCTACACAAAATATAATTTAACATGTAAATCCTTGACTTTACTCGTGCCAGGCTACCGATGTAGGCAGCGACTTTACGTATCACTTTTAAAAGTTTCATGTGATAAAAATGTGTGTCTCTAAAACTCCAAGACGCACAACGATGCGGGTCGAGTTAACATACGACGAGACCACTCCCAGTGGTTAGGTTCAGTCGCCCGCGGGCGTTTAGAGAGTAGGCTCACGCTACTGTTCGCTCGCATCGCACAATTTGACATCTCAAGGCGTCTTAGTAAGAGGCGTGTACTAGTTGCCAGCGAAATAATAATAGTTATGAAAACGTCTTCATTTGGAGCAGTTAAGGCAATTTTGCCTTCTCTTACACTGAACCTTTCAGATCTCACACAGAAATGCTACAATTGACACAAAAAATGCTGAGACGAAAATAGTACTTGTTATACTAAATCAAGGTAGAAGAAAACATTAACACTTCCATAAAATAATGTGACATCAAACAATTCTACAGACAGGCACTCAAAACGCTTAATGAGTCTTAGTAAGTGCCTATTAAGCATGCTCTACAGAAAAATAAAATCTAATTAATTTCTGGTATAGGTTTATAAGTAGAGCAAAAACACTACAGAAACTTTTATCAATACACCATAAAAATTAAAAGATTAACAGTATTTTACTTATTCAGTCGGTGTTTAGGGTTTATCATAAGAGATTTACTCATAAAAAAGTTAGTAATGTAATGTACTTAGTCATGAAAAAGTACACTACACGTCAACATTTCACGTAGTTATAAACGTGATGTCTGTTTTGTTTAATCAAGAGAAATGACGCTATTTGTTAGAAAGATAACATTTTATCTACGTAAAGTGCTGTTTTGCTATTTCGTTTACCAAATATGTCGTTAATTTTCGATACAAAATCATGAATTTTTGTTAGATTTTTAGAAATAAAAAGTGGTCATTTTTATAACTTTTATCACGTAGCCCATGCCATCTAATTTCAGCATCAATTATTTTATTTTAGCAGGTCTGTTGGTTTATGTTGGGTGTATGCCTTTGTAACATGCAGATTTTTACTTTTGCTATGCCGTTGTGTGTATATGATAAAAATGGTTCATAATAGGAAAATATAGTCACTAGTAACGTCTACAAAACAAACATTAATTCGTAGAAAATATGACTTTCACATTTGAACAGCCTTAAGGCTTCTAATGTTTCTCGCACACACGACCTGTGTGCTACTGTGCTAGACATGAAGCTAGCTGCAAACTGGCAGGTGAATTAATGCCATCATCCATCTTTCCTACAGCTTTCACAACAATTAATTTGTATTCCTAAACGAGACCACATATTAGGTAACTGTTGCACGGTTTTGTATACAATTGGTTTTACTATGCAGTCCAAAGTTTACTCAAACAAATTATATAGATTTGGCTAATTTGTTAATTAATGGAAATTTACGTGATTGCCTAATTAGCTGAAGCCACCGTGTGTTCTGTCTTAAAAAATAAACTGGTATAGTATACGCTGTTTTTAACAAAATTGTGAAACTGTTTTTTTTTTTTTTGCTCTCGTTTATGATTTAAAAATAATTATTGTGGAAGCTGTAGAAATGACGTATCACGGCTTTAAGAATGTTCAAATGGTAAAAAATTATAATTGCGTATTTTGATGAAATAGTGTTAGTTTTGTATATGGCACTTGTAAGTACAGTTTCCTCTTACAAAACAATTTCAGCTCGCATAGTTTTCTCATAACGGTGCGTCATATTCGAAATTTGCATGTTACGCTGCCCTGCAAGTACTGAAAACGAACTGACTTACATAAGTGAAATGTTAAATAACATACCATGGGCTACGTAATAAAACAATTTAAAAACTCAAAAAGTATTATTCTGATTTTTTTTATTGATCGCAAAAATACAGGAATAAGTTTCAAATTCAGCAGTTTTTGTAAGTACCAAATAATTAACTGAAAATTTGTTTGTGCGTGTTTTGTTACATAGCCCATTGGATGTTATCAACCTGTGAGTTATTTGACCTAAGTAAGTCAATTGGTGTACACTATTTGCATGGGATATTAATAGTCTATGTACGTACATTTTTACTTTGACGCGCCGTTATGAAAAAACTACGCGAGCTAAAATGTTTTGTGAGATGAATTTGTAATTACAAGTATCGTCTACAAAACTGACACTATTTCATAAAAATATAAAGCTATGATTTTATCGCACGTTGACACCCTAAAGGCTTTCGGCATTTCTCATCCCCACGACCTGTGAGCTGACGTACAAGACGCGCAGCTGCCCACAAACTGCCAAGTAAATGAAACACCTTCGCTCTAATCGTCATACATGATGCAGTGACGGCAACTAAACGGGCTCTCGCATCTCCTCCTGGTATTACAAGTACGTAACAGTACAATAACCCTCGCCTCTAGCTCCGGAGCACAATTCCTCTTGCGTCAGGGGCGGGGGGCAAACATCAGCGACACGCGGCCGTAATTAATTCGTCTCTGAGATGACGAGGCGCCTCCCATGAATACGCAGGGCGTAGCGAAGATTGCGCGCGACGGAGCGAAAGTCATCAGATGACCTGCGACAAAAGATCCAGGGGCGAACAGGGCGTGCGCGAATTGTTTTACATAGCGACGCGAAAAGGCTCCTCCGCCGCCGGGGTATCGCTGCCCTTGCTGCAAGAACCGCGCAAGTCACCTTTAATAAACAACAGTTCTCCTTTCGGCCCAGTATTTATTTTTCTCTCCAAAACAATAAAACCCTTCTTTTCTCACGTTTCATGGTGCCGTTTATGAACTAATGCTTATTAAACTGCGTCTGTCAGTTCGGAACTCAATTTCAAATAAATATATATATATATATATATATATATATATATATATATATATATATATATATATATATGTATGTGTGTGTGTGTGTGTATGTATGTATATAAAACACGACACACTACGAAAAACATTATTCCCTTTTCTTTAGAACCGGTTATCTTACAAATCTGAAAAACCACTTAAACTAAAATGTTTTACAGGTAGATTCTCGCATAACCACAAGTAAATTACTTCCGTAGTTAATATCAATGGCCCTGCATACGAAAAAAATAAACAAGTTAACCTAGTCAACTGGATGACATGGTTTAATTACAAACCTAGGAAGTTATAGCTGAAAATTTTTTCAAATACGGTTTTATTAACATAATTTTCTCCTAGTAATAATCGTTTAAGGTAATGTCAACGAGGTATTATTCTAGTTAACTGTGACTGGTTAATGTTAGAGTACAAATTCTTTGGTGGCAATATTTGAACCAATCAGATTTTTCAAAATTATAAATTATATTTTTAAATATGTTTTAAAAGCTGTAAAATAATAACACCTCCTCTAAAGAGGTCAAATGATGAGACGGTCTGCAATAATCGTCTTAATACATATTCTCTGAAGCGAACATATAACAACTAATATGTAACATTGATGTCAGAATTATATATGTTCAGGTGTTGCTCTGCCGTCTACATTATACAAATATAACAAATAAATTATTATAGTACCGCTGTTAAGGGTTCTGCCTACCTACATCTGGCCATGATTTCAGACGGGAAATATATTTTAAAATTAATTACGTCTCAGTGCAACAATTTCAGTGATTAGTCTTTCATTTAAAAATAGTCTTATTAAAATTAAGTAATAAATATTACCTTTACTTTTGGAACATTTTATATGCTAAGATTTCAGTTTTGTAGAAGGCAGTTTCACATGAAATATTTATATTATGAGCATTAAACACAAAAATTTTCCAGATTTTTCAATGCAGCTGTTATCCTTTGTGAAATTGAAACAGAGGTGTGTTAAAATTTATTAATTAAGAATTTATTTAATTATTACTGATTATTTATAAATAAACTCCATGGTTGCCTCAATCTCAGTAGGCATAGAGATCACGTTAGGTATTTGTATACGATATATATATATATATATATATATATATATATATATATATATATATATATATATATATACATATATATATATAATTTTTGATAGTTACAGGACATTGTATGGATATGTAATCAATATATGTGCAGCAGTTATCCTCTGCGTAAATATGGAATTCATATAATAACAAATTTACTGTCTAAACATGTCCTACTGTGATCAAACATGCGAATGCAAATATAACAGCGAATATATTTTTATCGCCTCAGATAGAGAGAAATAATTGTCTTTTCGAGGTCAATTGCTATGTCTTGAAAGTAGTGTTGTGCGTACTACCTCCTGTCACCACACGTACAACAAAACATTATCTTGGCTGTAATTACTCTAAATAAGAATTATATTATTTTCAAAAGTATGCAAAGAAATTCTTAATAACTGGCTTTAAAGTTACATTAACGATATAAAAAGAAAGGACTGTATGCCAGTTAAAATTATTAAAATTATTAATTGAATTTGAATTAGCTTAGTGTATATTGTGTGCTAGCTATTTATTATACTTATCACACAAATTAACTGAGCGTTAACTAAGCAACGATAATGTTCGTTCGCCAAATGTTATATATATTTTTTCTTATTTTGGAGTAAGAAATGAGGAATCATTGTTAAAATAAATTAATAGTGAATTAATTCACAATTTTTGTACTTTAACGATAACCGTTTAAAACAAGAAGTTTACTAAAATAAACTTCTCGAGGAAAACGTCTCTATTGGGGAACCTCACCAATTTTTATGACTGACGCGTCATTGTTAGAAAAATGTATATGTTAATATTTAAATATCCTACCAATAAGATAATAGCAAAAATGTGTCTTTATTATTAATCCATTGGGAATGTATGTGAACGTATAACCTCAATGACTACAAGTAAGGATAATTCTACTACAGGTTAGAAAGAAAATGTGTTTCTTATGGGAGAGTTTGGAACAGGAAAAAATCCTGCCGCTAGTTGTGCTGCTTACGTTAACGGGTAAAATAAAACACGAGGCCGTAGTAAAATTACATTTACTAGGCTTGGAAAAGAGAGAAATCATTAAATTAAATTTTAAAGTGAAAAGAAAACAAACTTTGGTTTTCAAATTGTCAACTTCATTTGACTTAAAATTCAGGAAATCTCTGCGATTGGTCAGTTTACATATCTTGCCGATGCCAGCGCTCAAGTGGCAGAAATTGACCCTGTGCCAAACTTTTACCATTGATCTTTCAACGAGGTAGCATAATTAACCTTACTGCAAGATTGATAGGCATGACCCTTAGCCTCTAGTAGCGTATGTAGTAAGTGAGCACTAAACATTTGAAAAATCACTACTTGTGACTGCATATAATTCCACATTAACTATAGTTGCCTTACTACTTGTATGGTTGGCAGCGAAATCACGCAATATAGTTCCGTGTATTTTGCTACTTAAATATAACAAACCTGAAACAAAATAAACCGAAATTGACATACTTGTATTTTATATAATGAATAATATATTTACAAAATAATATAGGTTACGACTCACTGTACAATTTATCTAACACGCGCAAACATAAAGTGTCGTGTTCATAGAGGTTAGACATTTCTGGTCGTTTGTTGTTACGCGCGGAAAGATACGAGTTGGCTGAAAATAGAACTTAAGCAGGGCTTGTTTGAGTGCTTAGTTTATCCCGAACCTCGTATACCATTGCCGGCGGATCGACGAGAATGGAAGAGCACGAAGTGGTGCAGTCAGATATGCCCGTGCTGCACTCTGGCGGAGCGGGGCGCAAGTTCCAATATATTACCGAACGAGGCAGGAGCCGTTGTCACACACTCTATAATTTGTAAGTCTCTAAGTACTGTAATCCGTGTTAAGACGCTGCTATCTGCGAACTATTCTCGGCGGCTTCCTAATGAATGGTCGCCATATTTTACACACAATACGTATATATTTCTCTCGAGTTGAAACTCCTCCCAGTTAATGAAAACCTCCTGGAGGAACTCGAGGGAGGAAGTTATCTCGAAAACAGACGAAGACAATGTTAAACCCTCCGACCCGCCATCTTCTGGTATCTAAATAGACGAAACATTAACCTCTTACAATGTAAAGCATTACGGTTGTTTTAAATACGACGACACAGTTGGAGCTGTCTCGCTTGTTTTTCTCGGAGAACGCTGGTTGGAAGTTCTGCCGCTGCTGACTACGCCGTCTCCTATTGGAGTAAGCCTTTCATTAGTATGCTAATGTTCTTTCCTCTCCTGCTGATTCGCGCCCAGAACAACCTACAAGATATAACCGTGTAATCTTGCGCATTAAACGCGATTATGAATCTTGGCCGAAATGAAACTTCGTGCAACACGCAAAATTTCGTTACATTTTCAAATTAGTCCATATTTAAACAACTTTAACATTTTCGACGACGATTCTGTTTGTCGTACTGTATACCGAGGATTAAAAGTTAAAACGCATCTTTGTATTTTAGATGAATTACGCATTTCCAACATGACGAAAAGTAATTTATCGGGTCATTTAGTTCCATGACTCCAAGGATAGCGATTATTATACTCAACAGGCCTCCCTACCTGCGCTTGAAAAGCGCTGCAGCAAGTTGGGATTGTTCTTGTTTTTTTTACAAAACTACTAACGACGCATTATATTTGTATATCTACGAAAAGAACACTCATATCAAACTATGTCGCCATAGTTTAAAAATTCGTCACTTTTATTTATCTTAAAAATTAATTTCAGGTCCCACAAAATGACTAAAAATTGGTTTTTCAGGCTGCCGTATATGTAACGATAGCAACAGGATTCGAAAATCGCAACCATAGAAACAAGCGTTAGAATTTTAACTACACTGGCCACAAATAAAATTATGTACCACCGCTTAAAGTCCCATAAGAAAAAGGATAATAGTTAAGCACAGCACGCCAACTGAGTGGCTTGCTCGGAGAGGCGATAATCTATTGTTACTAGTTTAGCAAAATGACGTGTGGGCAATTCTCTGAGTTCTTTGGGATAGAGGTCTAATAATTAGAAATAAAAGAGTTTCATTAACTTATTAATTTACTAGCTCACAAAGTTTTCACAAATACACAAAACCGCAAATCAACTATAACTTTCACAGTACCCTTATTATGCACACAATTACTACTGTGTCACATAAACGTTAGTTAACTTTGACAATTAAAGCTCTAAACTGTTTACCACTAATCAAAGACTACAAATCACGGTAAAAGTTCAGTCATACAACCAATCAACAGTCTTTCAAATAGCGACAATGTACAACCTTAACAGTCCGAAGTGGTGATGGTTCACCGTGAGCTGCGCAGCACCCCGAGTGCACCACTGTCTTTACTCTTAAGGACTTCGGTTCGACTCCCGTCGCGCACCTCCTTGTTGTCCGCCGACCCGCAGCAGCAGTCCTCTTATCTCGCCCAATACTGCTCCGAAGGTATGTGCCTGCAGCCTCACAGTAGACTCTGATGTCACCATGATGACTTTACCAGTCTCTTTCCACAAACATAGCACCTTTTTCTTGCACGACCAATAGCGAACTCTCCCCAAATCTGTCGATTCGGAGTTTATATACTCGGAGAAACAGTCGGGTAATCACTGCATTTCAGAGGTCTAAAAATAGACATCATGCTTCGGACGTATCTTGAGTCTCGTAGGCCGGTCTCTGTGACGTAGTTCATCGAGATTCCCACCACGAGGCTGCCCGGCCTGTGAGTCATGGGCCAGCTCTCAAGGTGTTTTATACAGCCCCTAGCCAGCCCGCAAAAACACAGCATGCAACAGTATTACACACGTCGGTGAACGACAATATTACCGCTCTTGCCTCATGCACACAAATGCCATCTGTCTAGGGAGGCACCTTAACTAAACTGTTTCTATATATTACAACGATACGTACGTTCACGTAAATACAGGCTGTTGTAAAAATTGTATTTAAATATTTTGGGTGAACAACACTCACTTCTAGAGAGAGAGAAAAAAGACTTACGTGATGAATATTGGTTCGAAAATACGTCGTTTCTGCAATACAGTTCAACAGTAAATGACGTACAATGAACAGCATGGATCAAGTTACTATGGAATGTCATCGCAGCTATTTTTGGCATGTTTTCCGTTATCTATCGGCAATTTTAGGCAAGGCCAGTTGCCGTATCTGGTTCCCTGGGTACAATCAAAGCACCGATAGGAGTAAGCCTACTCCTACGAGAGTGTGTGTGGGAGAGAGAGAGAGAGAGAGAGAGATCACGCTCCCTCCAGCCGGCACTAGACCAAGCTAACATGAATTTGGGACCACTTAGGTTCTTATCTAGGTAGGCGGACGGAGGCACAAAACCGATGGAGCGTTAATAGTGACGTCAGTCGGCGTATGTAACACATTATCGTATCTACACGCAAACCCAGCAATTGGCGCACAGAGCCTTACTGTTATTAATTTTCGTATGGGACTTTAAGCAGTGACCGTATTATTTTATTTGCATATTTTATGGTTAAAATTCCAGCGGTTATTTATATTATTGTTTTTTCGAATCCGGTTGGAATTTTCCTAGATACGGAAGTTTTAAAAAAGCTGTTTAAAGCAGTTTTGAGTCTTGAAAATCGTGTTTCCAATAAGCGATCCTAATTTTTAAACTGATAGAAACATTGTTTGAAATGTGTTTTCTTTTCATAGATGTACAAACTTAATGCACGTTGATACGTTTCTTCCAAATATGATTACTTGTATCTCGCTGCAATGCATTTCAAGCGCAGGAAGATAGGAACCTTAACACCCAAGGAGCACAACAATGCGTCTAGAGTCCAACTCCCAACAAGGAGAAACTGGCTGACGAGATGAACCTATGATGAAGGTCTATCCCAGTGACTCGCAATCCGACATACTCGTCCTTCCCCTGAGACCCTCCACTCCGTTGCCTCTTAGTTTGAGTCGAGATGCTATCCACTCCTCTAACAGAAGGTCCAGGCCTGCTCCGGGCACTTAAAGGATCTTCAAGTACGATTAAATCGTAATTTATATTTATACTAGCCGGCCGGCTGCAGCGTTGCCCGCGTGAAATTATGTAATGTAAACAGTAACTCTGGATAAAATATATGATAAAGGCATTTAACAGCTGCCGTACTCAATAACAGTGAACTATAATTAACTGTCTTAGCTCAGTGTAAAGAGCGCGCGCAGTATGCTTCTATGATGTCATAGTAATTCCCATCGCAAAGTCTTGCACGGGATACGAACCCGTAACCCCACCCCTTCCACACCACAAATTGTATACAATACCTGAGTGAATGTTAAAGGCATGCCGTGATAATTCTTTCGTATGTAGTGGCTACAGTCCAGAGAGGTTTTATTTATGAGTAGGTTGGCAAAAAGAAACGACTGTTGAATTATTTATCCGTGATCATTCTCTTTTTTCGGGAGACTGTAACATTTTACTGCTTTTCACCTACTTAATTTTCGAATTTCATAAAAACCTGAATTTGATTTGTAGATATTTACATAAACGTCATTCTTATCAAAAAATCATCTCGATATCTCAACGGGTATAAGCGGTACAGATAATTATTTGAAATCATTATATTTTTTAACAGCTTTCAAGGACAAATTTCGAAAAATCCTGAAATTTCTTTTTTGTTTATATTTACGTAAGATTTATTTTAAAGCAAAAACCATTTCAATATTTCCACCGGTTCAGGAGATCAGTGGGATTAATTAAAAAACACGTTTTATTTATTTAAGAGCTTTCAATGACGAATTTCGAAAAATTGTAAAATTTTTTTAGCTATTTACTTAAGCATCATTTTAAAAAAATCAGTTAACTATCTGAAATGGTTAGGAGAAATAACGGATTAATGAAAAACACATTTTACGGCTTTTCACCCCCTTAATTTTCGAATTTCGCAAAATTGAAAACTTTGCGAATATACTTTTCTTTGGGCAATATTACGTAGTTAAAAAAATTATGATAGCATTCCCAGTTAATGAGATATCAAGGATTCTTTTAAAACACATTTCACCCTTTTCACCCCCTTAATTATCGAATTTCGAAAAATCCTTTCTTAGTGGGTGGCTACGGGGCAAGTGGAAGGTTCCCTCGAAATTTCATGGTTCTAGGTCCAGCGGTTTGGGCTGTGCGTTGATGAGTGAGTGAGTGAGTGAGTGTGTCAGTCAGGACACTTTAATTTGTATATTAAGATGAAATAGTGTTAGTTTTGTATACGATATTTGTGAGTGCAGTTTCCTCTTACGAAACAATTTTATCTCTCATAGTTTTCTCATAATGGTATGTCAAAGTCAAAATTTTCTTGTTACACTGCCATGCAAATAGTGAAAACCAACTGACCTACTTAAACAAAATAATTCACTGTGAACTTACATCCCGTGAGCTATGAAATAAAAAATTAAAAAACCCAAAACGTAATATTTTTTATTAAAAAAATCACAAGAATACAGAATAAAAGTTGCAAATTCAGCAATTTTTTAAAATACAGAAACAGTTCGTGGGATTTTTCCGAATGTTTTGTTACGTAGCCTATAGTGTGTTATTTCACTGTGAATTATTTCATGTACATAAGTCTACTGGTTTTCACTATTTGCATGGCAGCAGATCATGCAAATTTTGACTTTGACGCATCGTTATGAGAAAACTACGCCAGCTAAAATTGTTTCGTAAGAAGAAACTGCACTCACAAGTATCGTCTACAAAACTAAGAATATTTCATATAATTATAAAATTACGACTTTATCGCACTTGAACGCCCTTAACGATGACAACTCGTCGACTCGTCATTGATGAGGGGTCCTATCCGAGTCTGCCCAGCTATTATTGGCAGCTGCATACCTGGCGAAACATATTTAATTGGACGGTATGCATATTGCTATGTGGCATTCCACAGCAACACGATCCAGTTCACAAGCCATGCTTTGTGAACTGTAGCGTATAAACGGTTCGTATTCGGACCCATGTTCTTATGACATTTTTTTGTCCTTCTAGATTGTTCCCTCAAAATATTAACATGCAGTTTTGCAACATCATGTGCGTCTAGAACAACGAACAATCCATAACTATGCAATCTTGCATAATAAACACGAGTATGAATTCTTACCGTGATGAGATTTCGAACAGCACAAAAAATTGGTTTAAAATTAATTTAGAACTAAATCTGACAATAAAGTATTTTGACGACTCTTTTCATCTTGATATATGCGCTGAGGACTGCGATTGGATTTGAATGCACATTTCTGTCACAAAGTTCACAGTTTTACGAGTAATAAAAATAGTTTATCAGGTTGTGTATTCTTCGATACCAAATATGACATTCACGTATAGTTAGTGCATGCTTATTAGTAACATGCTTTTGGGGGCTCTCAAAATGGCTGAAAACGTTTTTTTTAGACTATTCTGTCTGAAAACATACCAACCTGATCGGTAGAATAGAAGCAGAGAAGGATTCACTTCACATTAGGCCATATTTATCACGAATAAAATTATAGGTTCATTGCTTGACGTGCAATAAACAAAAAGACAACGTAATTAGCACATAAAGACAGTATTTGTATTATCCAGTGGCAGAGCGAAAAAAAAGGGGGGGGGGGAGATAGTGGTTGAAACCCCTCCCCCTCCTCCCCTTTTGCCAGTGGTGACAAGTTTTATCTTCAGTTAATATATTTAAGTTTTGTGTGATGAATCGAATTTATTTTACAATTTCCACTTTAAATTTAAAAGTTTTAATGATTGGAAAAGAAATATCTTCAATATTTGTACAAGCTAAATTAACACTTCCACCCCTCCGTGCACGGTAATTCATTAAACTTGCGTGTACCCCTCCTCCTTCTTAACAAATTTCTGTCTACGCCACTAGTATTGACGCGTGTAATATATATATATATATATATATATATATATATATATATATATATATATATATATATATATATATATATATATATATATATATATATATA
>PNEQ01049095.1:0-20753 GCA_003012365.1 Medauroidea extradentata
CCTAATGTACAAGTGCACAAGAATCCACTCTGGCAATCTTCCCTATTCGACTCGTGGGCTTCGTTAAATAACCATTCACTAGTTTCACTGATGCTCCCGACATTTCCTCCCAAACGTGCGGCTATAATTTTTGTAAAGTTAAACCGCCAGGCAAAGTAATCCCCCTGTTGTATCCCGAATGCGATGTTGCACCAACTGCGTGCTGTCCACACACTACTGTACCTTCAGTAAGGCCACTAAACGCCCAGCAGCCGACGTGTCCCAGTTACCCAAACTCGGGGTCGGCGATGAGGGAAATAGTCTCCATATGGAAACAGCAACTCACCGAATTCCTTGATGAACCTTTTGGAGTAAAGGATGCTCACCACTCGCGGAGCAGAAAAGACAGCCTTTTGTTCTCTTTCAGAACAATAGCACGAGCCGCGCTCACGTACATCTCGCCGCTGGCGCATCCATCCTTCGAGTAGAGAATAACAGCCTACCAAGGCACACGCCCCTTCCCCAGAGCTCATGATGTTGATTGCTTGGCTTCCAACTCGAGAGTGACTCCTCTCTCCACGTGCTGTGACACCGCGGCTCGCCCGCCTCGCCAGCACCCCTGCCGCCGGCCCGCATAACTCGACCCCCCCCCCCTCCATGGCCAGTGGAGAGGAAGTTCCGGCGGGGAAGGGGAGGTTAAGGTACCGTCAACCGGGGCGACACCTCTCACACGAAGAGGCGGCAGAAGCCAGCCTCGGGGTCCCATCCAAAAAGGGCAAACAGACACACTGCACTAGGCCGCAGAAACTCAAAACCCAGAAAAACCCTACGACAGAAACTAAAAAAAAAACACAAACCCCCCCAAAATGTATCCAAAATAAAGCAAACCCAAGATATTCCGACATAAGAAACAGGAGCATCCGTTCAACGGACTGCCATTGACGGCGAGTGTTTTAAAATACAGCCTATTTGCTGTAGTGTTAGTGAGTGTGTGACGACTTGCTCTGAATCCTGCTCAAGTCTGCAGAGTGCTGGAGGTATGTGGTGTGCAACAAA
This sequence comes from Medauroidea extradentata, assembly GCA_003012365.1. Taxonomy (NCBI): domain Eukaryota; kingdom Metazoa; phylum Arthropoda; class Insecta; order Phasmatodea; family Phasmatidae; genus Medauroidea; species Medauroidea extradentata. The sequence continues at coordinate 1,036 of PNEQ01049095.1, forward strand.
AGGGTTTTTAACAAGTAGTAATAATCATGCCTCAGTTTTGTTTGTTCTTCTAAGACATTTTTATGAAATCATGTTTTCCGTCAACCGTAACTGTAGTGTGCACTGGCCGAGGCAGGGATGGTTAAAGTAAGGCATATTTTTTAATGGAGCACTTTTTATTTACTGTCCCTCGTTTCAGACTTCTTAATTTTCCTTTGTGCTCATTACAGTAGTTTATTGAGGTGTCAGCCACATACTCCGAGCATTCCATCAATCAAGCCTGTTTGTGTTTTCAATTTATATTGGGGAATTAATTTTATGTACCGTACTTTTATAGTAAATATAAATTAAAACAATCCTTTATTTTAATATTTGTTAGGTCCCCCTAAATACGTTTGTGACGAGGGTTAGAGGGTTGAACCTCGCTATGTACTGTGGCTGGCTTAAGGGTTTTTTGTTAACAATTTGGGAAAAACACAATTAAACTGCTGACTGGAGCCTTGCCCACTAAATAATTACTACATAAATATCAAAAGAAACCTGAATTTTACATGCTACACTATCAATAATATTTAGTACATGTATACAAAGATAAATAACTAATGAGATAATTTAAATCACTTTTATCATTACAGTATTTTCTGACTTTTCACATGTAATGTTTAGTATCACAGTAGGCTATAATATTACATGCTTTCACAACATTTTTATGGCATTTACAATCAGCAGAAAAATTGACTTTTAATGTAGTGTAATTTCTGTTCATTCGCAAGTTAAATATTATTTAATCTTAAACTAAGGTTACAGTATACCATGAATCACCACAGCAAATGATATTCACTTATTTCCTCTGGACATTTTATTTTATTTACTAAAATATTCACAGGAATTCAATGATTTGACATGTATTTTGAAAATGTGTGACATTAAATTGTTCTCAGTTTACCTTTCTTTTTTTCACTATCTGAATGTGAAGGCTTCAGCTTATTGGCAATGAATATCCAGAATGTTATTGAAGCTTTATTTTTTCTTTTCTCCTCCACATTTAACAGTTGTCTTCATAATTAAAATTTTAAAACAAAATTAATTTAACCATTGGTCAATAATTGGTGATTTGGCTTGGTACACCACTAGGATAACAACGTTTGTTAACCTGTGGAATCAGTAGATATTTATTATAGAAATAACAGGCTAATAGAACTGGTACAACGATGCAGTCGTGATAGTGGTGGCTAAAGTTACCATACCCATGAGTAAATATTGGAAGTATTAATTTAATTTTGATTTGGTTTAACGTTTACATATATCCATAATGTACTGAGGTTGTTGTTATTCTGTTCGACAAGTGGAAACTTTGCTATTTTTTTTACAAATCTTACTGACTCAAAGGAAATCATCTCTATCTATGAATGAAGCAGTTTGCGAATAGACAAATGATGTGATGAGAAAGAGGTTAAATGTTCATGTAAATATTCCATACTTCATTTTAAATTAGTTTATTGTGCCTGGTTTGTGCAATTTATTAGATAACTGAAAGAACTATAATTTAGCCAAGATATTTTACATTAAAAATAACAATAAAAAACCATGGAAATTATTGAGGGAGACACTCCACGCTGTTAACAATGACCATGGCAAAGTTATGCAAATGGGATAAAAAATTAGGAGACAGGCATTCTGCGACACCTGCTAGTTTCTAGGTAGGAAAGGCATAACAAAGAAATATATAGAGGGATAATGCCTGTTACATAGCTACTCTCCACTTACATATCACAAATCCAACAATTAACAGCATGATCTTATAGGTTGGATTACTCTTACCAGAGTCCTGAAGAAAATAATTGTCATTGTAACATTGTGCCATACTTGTAACTAATTGGCTCAATTATTTTTAACCAGCAAAATAGTCTATTATAAAAGTAGAAGAGAGAGAAAATAGGAGGTACCTCGGTCTAAACTGCTCCTAGATGCTGATAGACCATGGTGCAGTCACACTACTGTTGCAGAGTAATGTACAAAACATCATCCACACACCACACCTGTATACATATTTTTTTCATTATTAACAACATTATTTAATATTGAATTACTCGTAACAGTTTTCTTTGGATTGCAAACATGCAATGTTCAGAGGTGGCGGAATTTGTTCGTTACTAAGGGTTCAAGAATCGACATTAGAAAATCAGAGAAGAAAAATTTTTTGCAGACACATTATACAAGTTTGAATTTTAAATTAACACAATAACAAATATCACATTACCCTGCGAATAAAATCTCTGAACTTATTAACCCGGTTTTGGTAAATGGTCAGTACGTTCTACGTGATTATTCCCTTATCCACTGGTCCATTTGCCAATGTAGACCCATGTGGCATGTATTTGTACTTTTTGTCAACTTTTTTTTATTAGTTTGTAACTGTGTTGCAGAGACATATGTTGACAAACTGGAGAAATAACGATAGTAAAGAATGTTCTAGCTGTGACCTTTGGTTTATGAAGTGACGTTGCTTTCATTTATATTTAATCATTCAATTTTCTTGTCAGTGTCCAATGAACTGGCGTACCACGAACAAAATAATTTTCCCGCTATTAATGTATTTTCTTGTGTTAACATTTCTGCCCATGTCACCCTAATGCAGAAAGGTTTTAGAGTTAATAAGTAAATGCACATATGTTTACACACAGTACTGCATTAAACCATGTGAGTACCTAACTGCACGGGACCATAAACATTATTGTTTTTATACATTACTGGCAAGTAAATTAAAAATATTCAGCATAAATTCCCAATGTATCAGTTTTCCATTTATTTTGTTTTATGTAAAATACATTAGCTAATCTAGGTCAATTTTTTCTAACTTTCTCCTGTATGTCTTAAGAATGGTGTTAATACTACCCAGTAGATATCTGGTTTGATAACAAATTCTTTGCATTTTGTGATTTGCATTGCACCTTCCTTGGAAATAGTGACACACTTTAAAGTTATGAATAGAAACGGATCCATACATTTGTTTATAATTCAAGAATTTTGGTTTTAATACCTTTTGGAAAGAGCTTAAAAACTTTATATGTGTAGTAAATGAACAATTTACTATTTTTTGGTACATACAAGTTTTTGTCTGGTTACTAGCAGTTACATACATCAACAGGCATTATTTCCAAAGATTATTTTTACCCTTGACTAAAAGTAATATTTATAGAGCTATTTGATTTTGGAATTTTTATAGTTTTTACTGTAAATTGTTTATGCTTAAGAATGTTTTAACATTTTAATTATCATATATTTACATGCCAATCCTGGTCAATAGTTTTTCAGTCAATTTCAGTTTTCTGAAGTAAGTATTTTTTTGATAAAAATATCTTTGAACTCAATGCTAATAGAACACTTGATGATATGAACAGAAATCGAACTACACATAATTTGATAAAATGTATTTAATTGTACTGTATAATAATACTCGTAAGTAAAATAACTATGGTGCATTTGGCATATTACCTTAATTCTAATTGTACTCCTCACAAAGATTTGGGGCAGGAATGTACATAAAATTTTTCTGATTGTTTCCCTAGACAACCTGTAGTGAACATAAAAAGGGAGACAGAGCCCTGGAGTTGTTTATCCTGACAACTGTCGCTATCTAATCTAATGAAAGTAGCACAATCCCATTTCCGACTTCCTGGATTGGCCTTTATGTAAATTCCTGTACTCGCATATGGACTGCAGGGAAGGTATATATTTTATGCATCATGCAAACCCGTATGTCACAGTTTGGCTAAGGGCAAGAGTGTTGAAGTAAAAAACTATTTTTCCTATTTGGAAAATATTATTAATTTTGTTCTGAAAAGTTGGAAAGTCAGCTTGGTTTGTAAAGAAATCACCTGTAATGAAGGGAAATAGTAATACTGTTTCCATGGAAACAGCAGTATATATGTCTCATGGTGGCGACAGGGCGGGAAAACTGGGAATAGTCAGGGAAATTTTAGTGGACTGAAAAAGTCAGGGAAATGTCCCAGCCCCTATCTTCTTTCCCGGAGTTCGAAAAACAATGGTTAAAAATCAGTTGAAATTGGGTGTACATGGCTAGAGTAGAGCGGACTGACACGCGTGAAGTCGCATCTGTTGCCTTGTACGGGACATCACGAGCCATCTTCTCAGGGAAGAAAGCCACTTATAGCCACCAGGTTGGGCCTGCTGCATCACCTACGCCACTTTTATCAATAATCTATTCACAGTTGCGGAAAGCTGATAAAGTGTCTGCTTTTTTTTACGTGCACTACGTTCTCTTAGTTCGGATGTGTGAAATGCCGACTACCGGCTTGTAAAATTATACCGCAAACACTTTTGTAACATGAAAAAGCAAGCTTGCATCCTGCCATGCTGTTTTCTTTCTTGTTTTCATCAATTTTAATGTGTAACACACAGTCGCCTATTGGAAAGGTGGGATGGTAGAAAGGGCAGGTGGAGTTCTATTTTTAGAGCAATGTGCTTTCTTGTGAATAAGAGGGGTGAGGTGTCAATGTGGATGAACTTAACATGACTGGAAATGGAAAAGGAACACTTTGGGGGGGGGGAAGGGGGGAACTAGGAGGTTATAGAGTTACAAAAATAGATCAGAGAACTGCTTTACATGGGCACAGCCACAAGTACATTTCACAGGATCTCTCTGTAAATACCTATACAATACTCATTAAAATAGATTTTTCAAGTATTTTTTGTATAATCTTGTTGTATGGTACTGTACTTTTTGATTGTAGGTAGTATGTAATCCATGAAATATGTTTTTATGAGATAAGAATTTTCCCCACACATAATTCAGTTGTGTGCTACATTAAATTGAACGTTTAATTTGCCCAATGTTACAAGCTATATTTTTGGTAGCACTCTACATTTTTGACTTCAATTTAAATTAATTACTAAAGAGTTGCAACTGTCAGTTGTATTTTTTATTTTATTATAGTAGTTCAACATGCAGGATTAGAGTATGCAAAATATATTGTTAATAGTGTGTAAAATACTGAATCTGACTTTCCTGAGGTGAGCATTTTTTTACACAAATATTTTGTTTGTGTAGTACATGAAGTTAGTACATTTAATTTGTTGAATGTGAGAAGCCGTAAGTTTAGTGTTGTTGTGAATTTCTTACCGTCAAAATATACTTAAGAGTTGCAACTATCAGTTTTATTATAGGCATACTTAATAAACTTACAAAAATTGAGCACACAAAATGTGTTGTTAGTGTGTTTGCTACGTAATCAGTGTTTTCTGAGGCATGAAATTTCATGCATATATTACAAATCAAAGAATATTTTGGACATACATAATTTTAGCAAATGGTTTGTCACAGAAAACCAGATAATTCATGCAGGTTGTTTACTTTTCTGTTTGTCTGCATGATCCATATTACTCACTTGACTTTTAACTTAACCCATTTCAAGAATTGTTTAAAAACCAACACAAATATTTTACTTTGTAGGACATTAAACTTGTACTATGTGCAAAGTACATTGAATTGTACAAAAGAAAAATTATTTCTTTTAAAGGGTATAGAAATTTGGGTTAAAATAAATGTTATTATGTCAGGGAAAATTTTCAATTTGGGTGGGGGAAGCCGGGGATTTATATTCCCAACAGTTTGTAGCCACCCTGATTTCTGCTAACAGATGAGAGAGACTAAACAATCATGTAAATGCAAGTATGCTAATAGTGAGAAAGACCCTTTTTGTATGTGATGTACATATTTTTACTGCTGTAAAAAACAGTACATTGCATAACATGTTTGTAAAACATAACTATGTTCTTTCAGTTTTATATACAGCTAATGAAATTCTGCTTGCAATGTTATGAATAATAGTGATTAATTTATTAACATTTTAAAGTCATTGGCAACTGAAGGAATTCACAAATTTTAAATGGTTCATATTGCAACCAGTTGTATTTTTTATTTTTATGTTGCAGTAAGTTGAAAGTCAGTACATTGGCATTGCTGGAACCAAGACAATTTCAGAAACTTGAAGAGAACTGCAAAGGAAAGCTACCTACTCACGTTTTCTTTAACAAGGGTCTGTGAAAGTTTAAAGTGTTAGTTACTGTATCTTTTTATCATGAATATGACGTACATTATAATTGTTGTAAGGCTGGAAAAAGATAACAATGTTTGTAAATCACATTTATTATATTGCAGTTAAGGTTTACTTTTTAAAGGAGGAATAAATGTGCATCAATTTTTTTGTCTGGTTAAAATATAATGAAATTTTTTTGGGTGCTGTTTGTCATTTTGTATGCATGAACAGTTCTGGTTTTATTTTTACTATAGATACCATTTTCTTTTTAAATTTTTGTGTTTCTCCAAAACAGTGTTGGGGGGTTAAAACAAACAACCAGTTCTATGAACACACCCTTTACTCCTCACGAACACAACATTATTTACGTAGGAACATGCGACCATCAGCACACATGGCGTCCATTGCCCGACTTCCGTCCTTGTAGAGGTACCAACACAACACTCCCTTCCCTTTTCTCTTAGTGAAGTTAAAGATAAGCACTTTACCAACCCAATAAATGATCAACACTAGGATACGCTCATCTTAATACTGTACATTTCTTACTACAATTTGACCTAAAAATTAATTCGATAAGTATCTATTTGAGAATTTATTCCCTGTACTCCAAAAACACAATAATTAATTCACAAAAACATACCACACTGATTATTCCTTTTTGCATAACGCAGATGGGGTACACCTTAATACTGCACATTTCCAATAACAATTTAACATACAATATAAAATAACTCAACCAGTACCAATTAAATTATTTTTACCTTGTAAAGTTATGTTTACTCAATGACATACCACATTTGCTATCCCCTAAACACAGACTTAATAACTCTTGATACCGCTAACCTAAGTGCTTCCTTCATGAGGCCACTAGAGTGATAAATGCTCCGGGGTGCAGATCCTACATTCCCACCTGGGTACTGATGTTCTAACACCTGCAAAATTCCGGCTCCCCCTTATCCGAGCATTGGTCGCTTGTATTATCTAGGATTTCATGCTCTTTCTTAGTTAGCTGTTGAAGGGAGTGTGGCATGGGTAAGTTTGCATCAATGTCTGCCTACGTACACATGTTTTCCCTCAAGTGACATTGATGCACTTTCCGGAATGCACCTTCACCCAGCTTTACCACATAAACAACATTTCCCAGCCGCAGTAATAAATATTGGTTGTGTATTTACTTGGGTGTTTGCTCTTTAAATGCACCACAGCATAACACACCCTGGTAACAATTTTCTTACACCTTTAGTCTTCTGCAAATTTACCCAAACTTTCTGGTTGACCCGATAACCAGGTGAACTGTTCGTTTCTGGTTCTTGTTGCTTTTCTTCCGCTTTATGACTGAGCATAGACAAGGGATAACGAGGAAAAAATGAAAATAAGTGCCATTGGAGAGAAACCAGTCACTGTGGCGCAATAAGTTTACAGTCAGTCAGTCTCTGGTTCACAGACAAGGTACTGCCAGGGTTAGCCATTGTGCTTCTGGTTAGAAGCTCTTTGAACATCTGCACTGATCTCTCGGCTAATCCTTTTGAAGAAGGGTTATATGGTGGAGAAAGCAGCAGCTTTGTACCACGATGCCTGCAAAAGTGAGACATATCTTGCGCACAGAAAGGGGGTTCATTATCACACACTACTGTATGTGGGAAACAAAACCTGAAAAATACCTCAAAAAGGCACTTACTGACGGAGTGAAAACTGGTATCTACAGGCAATGCAAAGCTCTCTACCCATTTTGAGTAGGCATCACGTATGATGAAATACTGTGTTAAGTTTCATTTGAACAGGTCTATGTGTATTCGTTCCCATGGGCTCTGTGGTGCAGGCCAAATTCTTCGAAAATTTCCGGCACTAGCATTCTGAATGTGTTGAAAAATTGTGCTATATTTAGTTTTCTTACTAACGTCCTTAACCATTCCCTTCCACCAAACATTTGAACATGCTAGCATATGTGTACGTACCACACCTGAGTGACAATGATGGAGGACACTTTCGTTTACAGAACTTGTTGAATCACTACTCTGTCGCCAAACAACAAAACATCATGACTGTTAGACAACTAATTTCAAATTGACATCTGTAATGGAGTTCAAGCAAATAGCGATCATTGAAAATTGCTCTACATCTTTTGAAATAATGGAAAACTGAATTAAATTTACCAGCAAAAGTCAGAATTTCGTAAAATGGCATTAGTGGAGAAATTTCACCGTTTCAGTTTGGAGCCAGATGATTCTATAATTACATATATTTCCAAAGTGGAAATGTTAGCCAAGCAAATCAGAGAAGCTGGGGAGAGTATGTCAGAGACTGCCATTGTGACGAAAATATTAAGTACACTCCCGGGAAAATATAGGAAGTTTCGTCAAGCCTGGCTGTCTACAGATGAAAGCAAGCAAAGCATATAACCTTACCACCAGGCTTCTGGATGAAGAAGCTAGCCTGACTGTATCAGATGAGAGGAATTCGGAATCGGCACTAGCTGTGGCAAGATTCAAAACTAGGAGAAACATCACCTGCTACAACTGTGGGAAGGAGGGACATATAGCCCGAAACTGTAGAGAATCTTCTCAATACAAGAACAAGTTCTATAATACCAGCAGAAACTTTGAAAAGAATGCCTTCTTTACATCTGAGTATGTGGTAGATGAAAAAGAAGCCTTAGTAGTGGATGAGGAAATTGACTGGACTATGGACAGTGAGGCTTCATTGTCACATGACATTTATTAGGGACATTTTGGAAAATTATGTAGAAATGAGTGATAGTGTCAGTCTGGGAATTAGTGCAATGCTTGAAGTGAGAGGGGTGGGGAATGTCAGGATTGAAAAATGTGTGAATGATGTTTGGATTGAGGGCATCATTACCAGTGTGCTGTATATGTTCCAGAATTACGAAGAAACTTACTCTCAGAAGGGGTCATCACAAGTAAAGGTATGAAAATAGTAAAATCAGGCTGGCATGTTCAAGTGTATAATCAGATTGAACTTGTAGGTGTTGGTGTACGAGGAGAGAATAACCTCTATAACATGAAATGTAAGGCCTTGAAGCCAGGTCACAGGGAGGTTAATGTCACTGAAAATGAGTTTCAGCTTTGGCATGAACGTCTTGGGCATGTGAATGCTAAGTACTTGTGTGAAGTTCCTAAGGCTGTTAATGGAGTAAACTTTAAGGGCAAGCAGGATTTTGTGCGTGAAGGATGTATGTACGGCAAACAGCACAAATTGCCTTTCGCTCGAAACATGGTTCGGTCCTCACAGACAGGGGAGCTGATTCATTGTGATTTATGTGGACCAATGCCTTTACCCTCAGTTCGTGGATTCAAGTATTTTGCAATATTCAAGGATGACCATTTAGGCTTTGAGTTTGTAAGATTCTTAAGGCATAAAATTTTTGTGTTGTTTCACTTTCAGCAAGTAGTCAGGATATGTAACACCAAGTTTGGACATAGAGTGCAGCGATTGAGAGTGGATAATGCAACAGAGTTCATTAACAGAGTTTCACGAGTACCTATCAGAAAATGGAGTTGTGCTTGAAAGAACTGCTCCATGTACTCCCGAACAAAATGGCAGGATTGAGAGGGAGAACAGAACTGTAATGTAAATTGCCAGATCTATGCTGCACTCTAGGGATGTGGCTCAATGCCTGTGGGCCGAGGCAGTGAATACAGCCGTGTACCTCTTGAATCGGACACCAACTTCTGGCTCCTCTGAAACACCATATGAGAAATGGACAGGGAAAAGGGCCTCACTACAACATGCTCGAATTTTCGGAAGTGAGGCGTTCGTATTGATACCAGCACAACGTAGGGATAAACTCGCAGCAAAAAGTAAGAAAGTGATCTTTGTTGGATATGATGGGGAATCAACTAATTATAGACTATATGATCCTATGACAAGAAATGTAACTGTTTCAAGAAACGTTGTATTTGAAGAAAAGTTTGCAAAACCTATGGACGGAAAAAATTCTGGAAAAGTTACGGTTGAGAGTGAGGACACGGACATCAACCAACAGGCAGTACCTACAGAAACTGTTGAACCACTTTCTGAAGATGAGGACCCATTTATTGGCTTTGAAGTGTCTGATATAGGTCTAAACAATGACAAGGAGAAACAGGAATTGGTGAAGGATGTAAGAACTAAAATACAAGTGCAAGTACCTAAGAAACTCATGGACTATGAACTTCACCAGATAGAAGCACTAACTGTTGGGCAGTACCCCTCATCCTCAACCCCGAAGACTTTTGGTGAAGCTATAGAAAACGGATGGGAACAGGCAATAATTGAAGAAATTGAAGCTTTAAATGAAAATAAAACAGGGGAACTTGTCCCAATGCCAAAAGGGGATGAATATTATTGATAGCAAGTGGTTCTTCACTGAGAATATTATAGATGGGATATTGGAGAAGAGAGCACGGTTAGTTGCATGAGGCTGTTTTCAAGAGGCTACCGAAGATCTCTATGCTCCTGTTGCCCTGATGTCCACCATAAGAGTTCTACTGGCAGTTGCTGTGGAAAAGGACCTGAGTATTAAACAGTTGGATGTGAAGTCAGCATTTCTTAACAGGACATTGAAAGAGCCAGTGTACATGCATGTTCCCAAAGGTGTTAGTAGTGTGGGTGTTACAAATGTGTTGGAGGAGACTGTAGTTTTGTGTAGACTGTCTAAGGCTTTGTATGGTTTGAGGGAAGCACCGAAATGCTGGAATACAACTTTTAATGATGTACTCACATCCCTTGGGTTTGAACCTTCAAGTGTTGATTCTTGTCTCTACTTTAGTGAGAGTACATATTTACTGATTTATGTTGATGATATATTGATTGTGTATAAGGATGAAGTTTTTGTGTCTAACATTGTCTCAAAATTGAAGAGTAGGTTTAAGTTGAGGGAATTACGTGATAATAAACATATTGTTTTTTTGGGTATCCAGATTGACAGGATTAAAGGTGGTTTTGTCTTGAGCTAGGGCAGTTTGATTGAGAAAGTGCTTGGCAGGTTCAATATGAAGTATTGTAGGCCATGTACAATACCAATGGAGCCTAAGTTGAACCTTATTCCCTCAAGTGTAAGTAAGGTGTGTGAGGTCCCATATAAAGAACTATTAGGTTGCTTGATGTATATTATGTTAGGCACTAGGCCAGATATCAGCTTTGCTGTAGTGTATTTTTCCAGGTTTCAAAACACATTTTATCTTACCATTTGGAAGCACCTAAAAAACATATTGAGATACTTTAATAGTACACAACATTTTGGGCTAGTATTCTTGAAGTCAGATAAGGGTAGTGGTCAGATCAGTGCATATGTTGATGCAGATTATGGTAATGATATCTCTGATCGTAAAAGTGTTACTGGGTATACTGTTTTCTTCCACAACAAGTGCATTGTGTGGAGATCAAAGAAACAAGGTATTGTAAGTATAAGCAGTAGTAAAGCTGAGTATGTTGCTATATCTGAATGTATCAAGGAGTGTAAGCACATTTTTCAGTTACTCCAGGAAATAGTGATTGAAAGGTGTACTCCTGTTGTTGTATTTGAAGACAGTCAGTCTGCCATAAAGATGGCAAGTACTTGTGAGACTAGAAGAAGTAGGCACATAGACATTAGATACCATTTTATATGTGAGGAAGTTCAGAATGGTAATGTAAATTTGGTGTATGTAAAATCGGATGAGCAGGTGGCAGATGTGTTGACAAAAAGTCTAATGAAACACAAGTTTGTAAAATTCAGACAACAGCAAGGGGTCGTAGATGTGCAGGATTGGGAGAGGGTGTGAGTGTTGGCAATCCTGGGGAGTGTGTTAAGAGTAAATAGGTTGAACAGTAAACGTAGTAAATAAAGAATTCAGAAATGAATGGGCTTTCATTATTTGTAAGACAACAGCTACATTTAGTTTTCTTGTAAATGTCCTTACCCATTTCCTTCCACCAAACATTTGAACATGCTAGCATATATGTACGTACCACACCTGAGTGACAATGATGGAGGATGGAGAACACTTTCGTTTACAGAACTTGTTGAATCACTACCCTGTTGCCAAACAACAAAACATCATCACTGTTAGACAACTAATTTCAAATGATGAAAAACAACTTAAGTGTTTTGTCAGGAGGATTGTCTTGCCAACCCTGGGAATTTAAAGGGTGTGGTTAGGTATAGGAAGTTTCACTCTTATATTCCTACCTGGTCTGTGCTGGGTAAGCAAGACATGGTATCTGCCTGGAGAATGAGTAGACCCTTCTTGTACATTATGGAGTAGTTACATGCAGACAAGGTGAGAGCCCACCATAACAAACGTGATGAAGCCATGTGGGGGAGTTTTTTGGCTTCAGAAAACAAGATCTTCACGGGCTGATGAATACTGACAATAGTGAAGTTTTGGCCATACAAGTACTTGTGGAATTTCTATACTCGAAACATCACAGCCAGTGCCTCCTTATCTAGCTGGCTTTGGGATGGGGTGAGTGTTGCAGACTTTAATGCTACTGGGTGTACTACTCTGTTGATAACATGGCTTAAGACTGCCTGTATGACATATGCAGAATTATCAACCTACAAAACTATCTCTTTTGTTGGATCAAAGACTACCAACAATGCCTTCTCCGACATGTAGATTTCACTTACGTTAAAAGCCAGTTCACACTCTCATGCCCAAACCCATGGCACATCCTTACTTAACTCTGCCATTAACATCCACTCACCATCTTCAACATTACTTACACATGTGGTCCAGCATGGTAACTTTATCTAGGGCACAACTACACACACAGTATGCTTCCCAAACGTAGAAGTATATCCTGTGTTCGTCGCCAGATGTTGTAGGGTTCAAACAAACAACCAGTTCCATGAACATACTCTATTCCTCACGAACGTAACATTTCTTACATAGGAAGACAACGTGGCATCCATCGCCCGACTTCTGTCTTTGTAGGGGTAACAACACATCAAACAGGAAATTATTTAGTCAGATACAAGATTTGCTGGTATAAGTGAACATTATTCATTAAATCTGCCATTGCAACAAGTACCCATGATCCTGGCTAAGGATGGAGCAAATTATTCTCACGAACACACCCATTTGATGATTTGTTGTTTCACACAACATATAATTTGTAACAATTGTGATGTTTCAGTGTCAAAATTTTCAGCTGAAGTTCAGTGATGTGAATTTTAGCATGAGCTATGTATTTTAATATCAAATGTAGTGTTATTTTTAAGTACATCACAGAAATAGCTATTCAACATTAAAATTAGTGACCATGAAAATGTAAAAATATTACTCTGATGTCAATCCAGATTAGAGGTGCTAATGAACACATGATAGACATACCAACAGAGGAGATAAAAACATTGCCTCTGAACACTACAGTGGATAAATGGTACAGTGTCTATGTGTTACAAGTGTGTGTGTATTTGTATGCAGGTGTAGATACAAACGTACACTTTGGCATTATGTCATGTTCAGTACCATGATTAACTTGCAGAAATAAGTATAATGTAATAATCACTCTCTTTACATTGCCATTTCTAGCCAATGCTGAATGTAGTGATAGAGAAATTCAACTTATGACTGAATTTCTTGTATATACTTTGTAAAACTGGTTCAGGTGCACATGTTTTGTAAAAAAAAATTTATATTGTTTTAAAAATTTGATTGTTTCTTGGGTGTCCACTGAAATGAATACAAATGATTTTGCTCTCATGTTAATTGAAACATGAATAGATCTATTTTAATTAAATGTGGACTTGGAGAAATTGTATTCCTTAAAAGATTAAGGGTAATATCTCACCATCGTCATTTTAATGTTTTCAAAATTTTCTTGTAACATGACCTTAACTATTATATCTAGATAGTTTTGTAAATTGTTGGTTATACAGCCATGTAAAACTATTACATTAACAATACATTTGTTGTGTAATTATGTGCTTTTTCTGGCTAGTAAATAAAAAATTAAATGTATTTGAATTCACTAAATGTTAATTTTTATGATGGTAAAAAAATCTGTTTATTTATTTTCTGTGTAGAGGCTGTGATCTTTAAAAACAATAAAATGCTTTACATAATAATGTGTTGCACATTTCACCAGAAAAAATATATAATGTAACCAAATTCTATAACGCACAAAATTTGTGTTGATTTTTAACTATATTGAGTTGAAAAAAATTATTTGGGGAGGATTTGTCATACTGACTGAAAAATGTAAAAGATTGAAGTACTAAATTAGTTCATATATGTTTCCAATAATATTCTTAATACTGTAACATTGTTGGGTGGTATCGGGATAGTGAACCAATCTGTTTTCTGAACTAATGTACTGTTGTGAAAGGGCACCAGTAATATTTCCCAGATATTACACATCGAGACTCTTATGTCTCGGGGGGTTGTCAGTTCTGCGTGTTTGGTATCCTACCCGGTATGTTGAGATGATTGTTAATGAAATAGTTATGTTACTGCATGTCGGCTCCCAGTATGCCTTACAAAATACAATACTTACGTTAATAGCACAAGGTATTGCGAAATTAGGTACTAACGATCATTTCACTCAATGATTATTTATTATACGAAGTACACTGTGCCAAAAATTAGTATAAGATATACACATTGTGGTAGTTCTAATTACATGACCCTGGCGGTTCAGAGAATGGGATTGTTTACCTTCCACTGTGGCTACGACTGACTGGTATATGTCGCATGGGGTTGGTTTGTGCTCACAGTGTGAAAAGCAGATGTGATGAACCTACGGCATGTGAAAATACACTCCCTTAAACAGCAAGGGGCCGCCGTCCACTATGATGGACCGCCAGGATCACTTGGAAGCAGACGTAGATGTGATGATTCAATGAGATGTGTTTCTAACTAACATGCCACAGTGAAGCAGTTCCCGTGTACATTACAATATGGTAGGGCTCTACGAGTGGTGCTAGCAATCCTCCGTGAAATGGGACGGAGTGTGGTAGGCCAAATAAATGATGAGCTGCACTAAATACACCCTACACGTAAATGATGCTCCTGACAAGATGCCTTGCATAAATGTGTGATAATAAAATGAATGGTATATGCACTGCTTATATGAACACTGAAACACTATGGCGATATGGTAACATGGATGTGATATGTCACAAGAACATACCATATTTCACCGCATAATCGTCGCATTTTTTTGCCAAATTTGGCGCAAAAATTCGAAGGTGCGACCATTATTCAAGGAAAATTCCAGTGGTAAACATATTTTTAGACCAACATTTTTCATCACTAACCCTATTTATGTTAAGTAACTAAATATTTTTGACAGAACTATTGACGTATTAACTCTGAAACAATGACTAAATTTCTATAACTTACTTGACCAATGGAAGTTAGGTTAGTTTTGTAATTAAATATGCACATTTGGTGGGAACACATTTTGTGATTAGCTGTATTTACCAGTAAATAGGCACTTTTGGTTATTAGAAAACCGATAAATCCAGTAGTTTTCTAAGTTCCGTTTCGCTTGAAGTTCTTGTTTTCGGCTTCCGCGAGTCCGATACCGTTTATTACCGCTGCAGTGTTTACAAACTTCGTTTTTATTTTGCGGTGTCATAGTTATACTATGTTCAGTTGAGAAAGTCCATGCGAAAGACAAACACAAGGGACTATTAAACTAGTAACGCTATGTTCCACTTTCATTCTAACGGAATATTTTGGTACTAACTGTAATTGATTCTTGCGGCAACCATTCAACGATTGTGCGATGAAATACTGTATGTTATGTCCTTAAAATAACACTGAATTACAAATTAATGCTAGCAGTATGTGTGCGAAATTTACATGAACAAACAGTACCCAAGATATGCCTCGTGTAATGAATATGGAACTTGGATGGCTCTCGATGTAGAAGTCCCTAACCACGTGGCCATGATGGTGCCTACATGGATTTTACGTTGAAGTACCAAAACTAGGTAATAATTAAGTTAAACGGATGCACATTGTTAAGGGATGTCTGGTAACGTGTGCTAGGCAAAGGTGAACCGGTATACTAAAGTGAGAATTATTAGAAGCAAGACATGTAGTGCACACGGACAGCGTCTCACCTCTCCAGATGTTTTCGACGAACTTCCATGAAGAAGATGGCCGCTAAGAGCACCTTGCCTCACTTCGGGGTTCACACACTTCCAGTACCTCGTGCATATTGAATGGTTAATATTTACGTTTTAGAAATGGCACAAACTTTAAATTATATAAAACAAATAATTTTTCATATTTTACGGTGCTCCATTGGGAGTTCTAAGTGTCTGTTTAATTTATGAAAGTAAATATAACATCAGGCGCTAGCATGGCGGCCTACTCAAACGTCCTCTGTGTCCCAATGTACACTGCCTGTAATAAACGCAAATACCCTTGTGGAAGAACGTGCAAAATACACTGCGTGATACAAAAAAATTATGTGAGAGTCTGTGTTTATATGGATGGGGCATGTTTTTGTGGCACATCTTGCACCTTCATGGACTTAACCCTGCTGGCCCTTTGGCTGTAGTCAAGCGACCCCTCCTGTGGAGACCATGACGGCGTGGCCAAGCCACCTCCACTCTCGCTGACTGGCCCGGGTTTGAACTGGCACCTTTGCCTGTGGACAGGCAGGACATGGACGTGGGGGCTACCCAACTCGCCTCCATCACGGTAGTGATGGACTGTCTGTTAGATCTGGAGTGAATGGGACAAGAAATGGCTCCCAACACCGCTTGCTCCCACGCTGGCACAGCACCGCACGGACAGCTGCTCTGCAAACTGCTTATTTGGTGCGTCAAATCATGGTGTTGTGCAGCATCGGTCACTAGGCATTGGTACGTCTCCATCCTCTTGCCTTATGGGTTCACAAAACCGCTGACAAGTCATAATTCGAATCTTTGCAGTGTCTTATCATGGTCAAATTGATCATTCTTGGTGAAGCATGGTGGTGATGGTCTAATTTGGGTGGCTCCTCAATGCTGGTGAAATGTGGGTGAATGGTTTGTGACAGCTTCGGTACAGTTACCAAACACACCTGCTCTTGCGGCTGGGCATTCACACCCAGAGGCCTGCAAGGCGGGATATACGAGCCGTATAAGTGTTGGTGGTAGGTTCCCTTGACTGACAGTTGGCTCTGATAGTAGTGATAGGTAATAACACAAATGTCCACTGGGTGCCTAACTTCTGTCGTCCCACAAGTGTATGTGTCATGACAATTCAAGTGTAGTAGTGTGTATGAGTCACGAGGTGAGGGGAGACCACAGCCCTCCAATTAACTATGATGTACCGAAGATGGATTTACGCCCTTATGATTGACTCTCGATGCCACCTGTGAGAGGGAAAGTAAATTCTGCCGATTAACTCACTTGTATGTTGAAATAGTGAAATGATAATTGTACCTGGTAAACATGATGCTGCAGTCTGAGGAAGCTGATGTAAATGTGTCTCAATTTGTGTGAAATGGAAATGAAAAAATTGCAGAGTAAACATTTTGAGGAGTGACGAGGCTTAATAATATTGTGGGCATGATGATTTTTTTGCAATGTTTACATTTTTCATTGTTGGCAACACTGACTTGGCCTGTGTTTTTGTTTACGTGAATGGCATGAAACATGCGCTGTTGAGTAATGTTGACGATTTCATGTTGGTAAGGGGTGATGCTTGCACTTGAAGTTGGCAAGACCATAGTGGTAGCACTGTTGTGGTAACACTGGCATTGTTTGTTTACATGTGTGCAGCTTATGTGGTATCACATGTTGTTGAGGTCCTAAGTACACAACAAACGTTCATATTGCAATGAATGTCCGTGAAAGTCGCTGTTGAGATAATATCTTGTCACTAGTAATAACATTGCATGCTATGTACATGAGTGTTGGGCTATGATTACATCAAGTACAAGTCTGTGTTACATATTTAAACATGCACATTGGTGTTCAATTGCACTGCATCACCAGCTTTATATCTCGCAGACTAATTGATTTTGACACCTTGGTAGATATGCATACGTTCAAAATTAGCACTACTTCTCTTGCAAGTTCTTAAAAAATTTCGTTGATGAGAGATTTGAAATAAAGAAATGAAAATGCTAATATCCCGCTGTACAGTCTGACACAACTTGAAACCCGCATTAAATGTTACGGGCGTGAAAAGTGCGTGATTGGGTGAACAGAAACACTGTATGCTTTGGCATCCATTTTCATGGTCGTTGATACACATGTTACACTTGAAGAAAACCTTAGAATATTACATTGGTGAAGTACAGAACACAAAAAAAATGTGCTTACTGGAAAACGAGGATAAATTTTGCATTGCTAGGTTAGCTCAATAATGAAAACATTTTTAACTTTTTTGCATTGTGTAAAACATAACACACTTGCGATTGGAAAATGAAAATTATAATAATGAATGTGCATAGCGGAATGATTAAAAGCACTGAATCTTTAGCGTCTGGTTGCGTCACTGTCAATATAATGTACATAACAACACTTGAAAATGAAAGTGTGGCGATCTATGCCCTTGTTACATTGCGTGCTTCAACGAAACATTGTACGTTCGTGAAGTTACGTTAGGCAAACACTATGATAAATGAAGTTGAATGTGACGTTTGTGTGACATTGGAATGTGAAAAATAATTTCTGACTTACTTGAGTGTTGCTGTTGGAAGGTGGATACAGTGTTGCTTGGCACAGCTCATGGTGATGTGTAGTAGTTGCAATGCTGTGTTTCTGATGTGTTGTTGCGTGGTGAAGCATTACACTTGCGATGAGTTTGGACAAACACACTCTCACTTTCTTTCTTGCGGTGGACACACGCTCTATGTAATTTAACTTTCGCACCGTCCCGTTGTGCATCACAGCATATGCTGCATTGGTATGACCATGTTAGCTGTGGGGGTACACGTCAGTAGCCCTAAAATCACTAGCCCTAAAGTCACTAGCCCTAAAATAATTTTAGAGCTAGTGACTTTAGGGCTACTGACTTTAGGGCTAGTGACTTTAGGGTTACTGACTTTAGGGCAAATGACTTTAGGGCTACTGACTTTAGGGCTAGTGACTTTAGGGCTAGTGACTTAAGGGCTACTGACATTAGGGCTAGTGACTTTAGGGCTACTGACTTTAGGGCTACTGACTTTAGGGCTAGTGACTTTAGGGCTAGTGACTTAAGGGCTACTGACATTAGGGCTAGTGACTTTAGGGCTACTGACTTTAGGGCTACTGACTTTAGGGCTAGTGACTTTAGGGCTACTGATGGTGCGAAATTATTCACTGTAAATTCAAATTGTAACCTTCTTCCTTCGGGTATGTTCATGAGTCCTTGCCTATAGTGCTCGTGGATCTCAGTAGATGGCTCTGGTGGTAGCAAAAGAGCTTGTACTGTATTTCCTAAAAACATCATCTTCATCAGTAACTTAAGATCATGCATGCGTCTGTAAAATGATGATTTATAGCCAAAATAAGCTATACTGAATAAAATTGACTGTATTGTAGTACTGTGGGAATTATTTAAATTATTCACTTAAAAATTATTCAACCAGCATGTTCTATATCCAGATAAACTCGACATAAAATATTCAGCAGTGGTTTTTTCATACTTTAAAAGTAGTAATTTTGGCATAGTTAACAATAATACTTTATAATAATATTGGGTTAAGGCCTTTACAAAACAATGCCATATAATGATGCCAATTAACTTTCCGAAGTTGACAAAA